>VDFB02059624.1:0-14766 GCA_007258455.2 Sequoia sempervirens | reverse complement strand
TCTGCCAAGCCTGTCTGATTTATCAGTTCTGTTACTGATTTCCTACCTCTTTTCCTCCTGGGTGATTTCCCACAATCGGGTTTCAGTTTATTTGGGACATTTTTCTCTATCCCAAACCCATCCATATTCTGGATTGCCTTCTTTGTATCTAGAGATCCCTCCACTTCTTCCTGTTCATTGTGCAAGATCCTATTTTCTTCTACCTCCATTGCATCCAATTCCAAAATCTTCCTGATGAGTTCTTCCTTCTTTGTTTGTTCATCTAGAATCGCCTCCAAGCATTCAGAGGATGCCACCTCTAGGCCTTCACTTTCAATCCTCTCATCTTCAAGGGTTCTTTCTCCATCAGTCTGATTCCCATTGTCATTGTCAAGTTTAGGATCAAAGTCTCCTGGGGTGTCATCAGTCTTCATCTCCTGGTGAATTTCAGAGGAGCCTTGCTAATTTTCTCCTTTCTTTACTTTTGAATACTTTACAAAGATCTTGTTTGGGTCTTTAGCATAAGTCTCTGGATCCGTAACAGTCTTCCCATCTAGTCTGGAGCTTTCCTTCCCCAGCTCCTTCTAGGGGTGGATACAAGCACCATCAAAATGCTCGAAAAGGTGGGAGTTACCTTTAGTTTCCTGCACTGAAATTTGTATATTTCTAGCCTTGTTCACAATTGGGACATCCGACTGAGTTGTCTGATCTTGGAGAAGTGTCTCTGGAAATAGAACACTTGTTATAGAACTTTCTTTTGGTACAGGATCATTCGCCCCTCTTCTAGACCAAACCTTGTCTATCAGATCCATTTTTGAATTTGTGATGGGGCCTCCTATTGGAGTTAACTTCTTTTCTGATGCTTCAAAGAGCTTATTCTGATCATACCTATTCAGACCCAAGACTGACACCACAGAAGAGCAGGTGCTCCTTCCATGATCTACTGATTTGCATCTAGGGCATAGTGTCAGGTGATCTTCCCTCACTATTTTCTGATTCCATCGACCTACTCTAGAAACCAGTTCAATTTCCACTGGGAGGGCTTGATGAGACGAAATAGCAATACACATTCTGAGGTATGATCCTAGTACTTCATCCTTGAGAATGTTATCCATATACCTGAATTTTCCCAGTTTCCTTCCAATGCTTTTGAGAGTCTCTTCCTCCCAGTAATTTGGCAGTAGATTATACAGGCGTATCCATGTTGCACTTTCCTCCACCATGTGATTCCATGGGTCAAAATTTGGACTCCAGTCAATTACATGCATTTGTGATCCATCTAGAAAAAGCGGTCCGCCCTTCTGAGCCAGTTGCTTCTTGTCATGGGAGGGGAAAATGACCAGGTAGAAATTGTTTGGTAGAACCCTGATCATAATTTTATGTCCCCATTGAAGATGACACCAGTTCCTAATCTCCTTCTGATTTTTAGGTTGTCCCCCTCCATTTAACAAAAAGTCCTTTTTCGAGCAAGATGTCTCTTGTTTGATTGATTTCCTCTTCAAGATTGATTGAAAGCTTGGATTCAGGGATAGACTTGCCAGTTGATTCCCCATTCATCCGCGACGAACCAACATTGTTCACCAGAATCCCTTTACCTTTCTCTTATGGGTTAAGGCGAGCGCCTTCCTCTCTCTTCCCTCTATCCTGTGGTTTGGATCTCCAGTTTTTGGAGGCGTCTACATCTGGGATTGAGGTTTTCCTGAACCTCCTGTTCTCTTGATTGCCAGAGCCTCTTCGCCTCAGACCATTCCCATCCCGCAAGTTTCCATACCTATAATGCTGCTTCTTCCATTGAGTTCTCAGCCTGATCCATGGGGCTTCCTTTTTCCATCTGGGCCATTGCTGTCATTGGCTAGCATACTGCTGAGGTGTTCCTTTTGGGTGCCTTTGGTTCCAAACATCCTGAGAGGGATTAAGGTGCCATTTCTTGGTCTGGGGTTGAAAGTTTTTCCCACCTAGCTCAAAGCGGTGTTGCTTTCTGGCGAATCAAAGCCATAAAGCACTTACGACCAAAATAGCAGTTCACAGCAAAAGCTGCATAGGGATCTCGATCAAATTCCATTCTGCTTGATTAAATTAAATACTTTAGGTTAATTATCATCTTTTGAACTTAATTAAATCTTTTTTTTTTAATTAAATTTAAATATCTCTTTCTTTCTATTTTCGCTTTCCTCCTAATTAGTGATACTTTTATTTTAATTAATATCGCTCTTTTGAATTTAGGCAAAATCTTTTTTAATTAAATTTAAATATCTCTTTTCTTTCTATTTTTAAAACTTTCCTCCTAATTAATTAAATACTTTTTATTTAATTTAATGTCGTCCTTTCCAATTGGTAAATATTTGATTTAATTAAGCTTTTGCTCTTCAAATCATAATTAGGTATTTCTATTTTAATTCATGAAATCTTGATTTCCATAGAATCATAGAAATATTTATATATTTAAGAAAAATCCAACATGCATTCATAAATAAATAATTGAATTAGATAATTCATTATTTATCTTATCATAATCTTTCCATTTTTCTTCTAAAAAGATGATTTTTAAATCATCTCATCTTATCTCTTCCATTAAAATGGAAAATTCTGGCTTTATTCGTTTTCTTCTATTTTCTCTTCAAACTCATCTATCTTCAACTGTTTCATCTGTCAGGAATTATCACAACCATCGACCAAACTAGCCAATCGAAATCATCAAAAAACTCTATAAATGCACGTGCAAATCCAAGCATTGGTTACAACACAGAACGAATACAGCATACACTTACATTCTTGCAATTTTAGCATTTTAGCAATATTTCTTATCATAGCATAATCTTGCATTTAGCATTAGTATGCATTTTTAATCTCATTTTTCAGTAGCCTACTTCGTTGAGCTTGGCATTCCAAATCTGAGAGCAACTTGAGCAAAGATGAAACGCTGGAGATAGAGAGCAATAAGACGACTTCAAAGAAGCTGCCATAAGAGTTTGTTAATTTATTTAATCTTCTTTTGAGCTTCTTTGATTTAATGTTTTATTGATTGTGTTATTGAATTTAATTTAGATTTGATCACATATTTCATACACATAAAATGGCGCCCACCGTGGGGACTATGCCCCAATTTTAATATTTTCTTGCAGAGTTTTCTGGCAGGTTTCCACATTCTGAGTTTGGCATTCTAAAAAATTCCACATTTTAGTGCATTTGAGACTTTCCGCGGCGCTTTTGGGACTGTAATTTCTTTATGTTTTCGTAGGTGGTCTAGCGCATCTGGGGACTGTTTCAGCGCTTTTGATAGTTCTTTTAGCGCATCCGAGGAACAGAATAGTGCATTTAGTCCATCTATCTCAGAGTTAAATTTTTGTTTATTAAAATGGTGCATTTAATGACTGTTTTAGCACTTTTAAGGTATGATTGAGAGCATTAGTTGTCTGTTTTTACGCATCTCTAGTCCATTTATCTATAGTTCTGTGTTCTTTTGGCGCATTTAGGAAATTTTTGTGGTGCATTTAAGGTTTTTTTTAGCACTTATAAGTTCTATTTCAGCGCATTTAAGGTCTATTTTAGCGCTTATAAGTTCAATTTCGGCACATCTAAGGTCTGTTTCTACACATCTGGTTGTAACAAAAAAATAGAATTTTGAGTCTGACGCATTCTGCAGACAGAATTTTGTCCGGTTAAAAAGAAGCAACCCTAGGATAGTCACATCTGGATAAAATTGACCAATCCTAGGATAGGCATGGAACTTAAAATGAAGCAATCTAAGATAGACACCATACAATGATTTTTCCAGTTAAAATTGAACAAAATTGCTTTTGGTGAAGCAATATCTTCACTTAGATTAGATCACTGTGATTTGGAATTTAAAAAGAACAATTGTTTGCTTTGTCTATGGCAATAGGTCTATGCTCTCCCCTTAACTGGATGATCAAAATAGTAGACTTGCCTTTTCAATTTCATGCAAATTTATGCTTTATTAAATCCTTTAGAAGGCCTGCCATAGTGGGAAAAAGTACTCACCCTATGGGAACGACCTAAGTGGGAACAACCAAAGCCAGGTTTTCCAACCCACTATAATCAAAAGTGAATTTTGGGGAAACCCATATTCAATGGCAGTGAACAAGATAACCATCCTCAAAATCTTTGTTCTAAAGATTGGGAGGTCTCTTGAGGGAGTTTATCTATTGTCGCACCGAACAGAAACCTTGACTACAAACCAGTGTAGAAAGCCAGCCGTGTCAGTATCCAGACATTATTTCAATCATAGTGCAAGGGGAGGGAAGAATCTTCCCCCAAGATACTCACCATATAACTACCAAGGATTGTTTGCTCAGGGGATCCAATATCCACTTCCATCACTCTGAGTACACACCTGGAAAAGACAAAAACATGGGCGCCCTTTCGGGGGTTACATGGCTGTATGAGTCGACACAGTTCTAAGATGTGGGTTGTGATTGCTATGATGACCTTTTGACTATTAAGAGTGAGTCTGCTTGAATTGTCTTTCATGTGCTAAACCTATGAAAACATTTGCTGAAAAACATTTTCTCGATCAAACACTTGATGTTAGTATAGGGTTTTAAAAACAACTGTTTTTCAGAATGTTTGTTGTGTCTTCCATTACATTAACTGAGATAAAAGATCATCCGAAATGAACATGAAGAACAACAATTGAAACCTTTCAAAATCCATTCACATCTTTGGTCCAATAACATTCTCAATATTTGTCCTCATGCTTAGGAAGTGGAAATCAACAAAGTTTGTCAAGAAATCAATTTCCACTAGAATCAAGAAACCCAAGAAATAATTAGGGTACAAGAAGTCATTGCAAAGAAGAAATTTTTTTTACAAAATTCATCACGTCTTGCTTCATTTCCGTGGATTTCTTCATAGATACCAAGACTTCGTTAGGGGGTTCACTGACGAGTATGTTGTAGATCCCTTGGATTCTCGAGCTTATTATCAAAGATTAGCTCTATCTCAACGGCATAATCTTAATCAACCTCTTGAGTTTGACAATATACCACAACCTTCTATTGAGTATCCCTCACATTCTAGTCAAATCCTCCAGTGATCTTGAATTTTTCCTTCAAAAACAAAGATCAAATCTTTAAGAGTGCATCTTCCAAAACAAACTTTCTGATTATTGATTCAACTTCCCCAATAGGATTCTGACATCCTTCATCATCGGAAGCCATAATCAAGAATTAGGAAACATCTTTGATCATATCATAAGATTCCCATCTTATCAGATCAAAATAGCATCATTGTCGCACTCATCAAAACTATGATCTAAGTTTAGAAGATTTCTTCAAAATCACATGCCTATCTTCACAAGATCTCAATACATCAAATCGGGGGAGGAAAACCAACAAGAAGGTCATACTCAAAATACTCAAGAAGAAGGTGAAACCAGTAATCCTCTCTACAGTATGAGTCATAATCCACTTTTCAACAACGACATGGATAACAGAGAAGAAAATCCCTTCCACAAATACAAAGCCATAAACAATACTACTGTCAATAGTGATGATGAACATGAGGATGAATGCCACCTTAGAGAAGCTAAGCAAGATCCCAAATTTTACAAGGCCATAGAAAAGATCTTACAACGTGATAAAGAAAAATATTTCCTCTATCTAGCTGACCAAGGAGTTAAATTGCCACATGACTTTAGTACTGATATTTTGAAGAACAAACCTGAAGAAAAACCCCCATCTGATCTTAGTGCTTTGACTCAACAAATCAAAGAACTTCAAGGACAAGTTAAAGAGTTACAAGGGGGAACCACCACAAAGAAATATACTCTTGAGGACATTTGTCCTTATCCTTTCGATCGAAGCCTCAACATGATTCCATTTCCTAAACATTGTGAAATTCCAAAATTTGATCGCTATAATGGGAAATCAGATCCAATTGATCATGTTAGAGACTTCTGAAACATGACATTAGAATTCACTCATGAAGAAACTTACTTGATGCGATTGTTTCCTAGGAGCCTTGGAGTTCACTCTATGGAATGGCTATCTAAGATTACACCTCCTATCAGAACATTTGAAGAATTAATCAACTTGTTCATATCACAATATGCCTACAACATACAACATTAGATCACCATGAGAGATCTCTGTAAAGTTTCACAAAAACTTAGTGAATCTTTCATTACTTTTCTTCGGAGATGGAGAAGAATGTTCGCTAGATATCTGTGTCATGTTCCTGAAAAGGAAAAGATGGTTACCTTCATAAACAGCTTGAATTCAAAGATGATCTATCATTTTAATATACATTGTCCTACCTCTTTTGAGAAACTAATTGAAGATGCTATAACCATTGAAGGTGCATTGGTCAAAAGAGGAACAATAAATCTTGACAAAGACAATCCTAGCTCATACAATCATCACAATAATCAGGACAATTCTAAATTCTAGACTTGCAACAAAAATCTGGTGAATGATGGTGTTGTTGATGCAAATCAGGTCTTGACCAAGCTATTTGTCCTTGGTATTCCAGATACTCAGCGCAACAACAATGTCAACTTGGTAGCAAATCAAGGAAACAATCCTCCTTTGAGAAACAATGTGAATCAAAAATCTACGCCAAATCAGGGGACTGCCAAAAATCAAGGTTACCGAGGAACCAATAACAATAACAACTCCTTAGGGAATACCTCAAATAAAATTCCAGAACAATTTTCATTCTTCTCGAATAGAAGAACTTACACTTCATTGGGTCAATCTTTGGAATCTGTGTTCAAAGAGTTGATGGCCAAAAATTTCATTACTCTGCTGCCTCAATGAAACTATGAACCCAGTGTAAAACCTCCATCATGGAATGAGGCATACTATTGTGATTATCATCGTTGTAAAGGTCATCGTACAAATAACTGTCAAGCATTGAAGAATACCATTCAAGACTTAATTGACAATGACATCATTATAGTAGAAGGACATCAACAATCAAACGTAGACCACCAAGCATTTTGCAACCCTTTGCCCAACTATCAAAAGGGTGAGTCTTCTGAAAAAAATGTGAATCATGTCAACGATGATCATATAATCAACCATCTCTACACAGACGATGAGCGAGTAAATGTCATCAAAGTCAAAAAGATGGAATATAGAGAAGTTAATGCAACAACGAGGGCACAGGCTAAGTTTGTCTTAAAGGGCACCTCTTCGAAACCCACTGAGCCTCCACCTCAACATTCATATGATTTGGTCAACCAACTTCAGAAAACTCCTGCTCAAATCTCTATCTTTGAGCTCTTAAAAATTTCCCCAGCGCATAAGGAAATTCTTGAAAAAGCCCTCTTTGAAACAATTGTATCCACTGATTTGGATGTGAACCAATTTCAAGCCATGGTAGGACACTTGTCCACACCCACTTGCCTCTCATTCTCTAAAAAAGATGACGTTTCCATAACTCATCCCCACAACTCATCATTGTACTTAGAAGTCATGGTCCATAAGTTTCGTGTAAGACAGGTTCTAATAGATGGAGGTGCTAGTCTCAATATCTGTACCATGAAATTGGTTAAAGCCTTAGGATTTTCTGAGGACTCCATTGATTTCAGAAGAAAGATCACCATTAAAGCTTATAATGATGAAGAAAGAGCATCCAAGGCTCTAATCATGCTACCAATCAAAGTGGGTCATGTTATCAAAAATACTTTCTGCCAAGTATTGGATCGTGATCTGGCATACAACATCTTGTTGGGTCATCCTTGGATCCACAAAATGCAAGTTGTCCCATCAACCTATCATCAATGTTTAAAGTTCCCTTATGATGGACAGGAAATCATGATATCAGCTGATAATTCCAATAGTCAAACTTGTGCCAACATAAAAGCCAGTCAAGATACTTTGGTTCCTAACAATCGAGAAGCTCATGCTTGTACTTCTCTAAAGATTGACACACAAATCAGTCAATTAACCAAGAGTTTTGATATGAAATTAAAATTCAAAGACCATGGAGTTGGAGAATATTCTCTTTGTCTTGCCAATTTACCTATATTGCCTTGATCACATGGACAATTGTCTATCACAGAACATCAAGTATCAACAGTGTCAACATCAAAGCAATCACCAACAGAGCCAATCACAAAGTTTAATGGACAATTCATCAAAGAGAAATTCCCCATGGAAGATCCTAAGGATATAGAAATTCTAAACTCGCTCTATAAAGATGAAGATGAAGCAGTTTGTAATGTCAAATTACCCACAGAAAAATATGGAAAAGGGTATTCAATCATGCAGAAGATGGGTTATGATAAGGGTCCTATTAGAAAAAGGAAAGAAGGGGTAGTTGAACCTATTCACCTCAGCGAACTCGTTGCAAAGAGAAAACTGGATTAGGTTATGATACTCCAAAGAAAACACATCCAAACATCTGCACAACACTATCTTTGTGTTGCAAGAAGGCTCAGATTCACGAGAAGCATGCGTGGCAATGGTTCAAAACTTCTTGGATAACAATTATGACACAGACTTTGTTGAATATGAATGGGATACCATTTACAATGATGAGTTCTGGAGGGATAAAGAGATTGATGTAATACACCAGTATGCCCCATCTCTAATCGAAGGTCAAGGTTCAGAGACCCAAGCACGAGAGTCTGAACTACAAAGTCACTATGATTCTAGTGATACTGAGTCAAATCTAAACGAACAAGATTATCATGAGGACAGTACCATCATTGACCTACCCCTTACCTCGGATCCTATGATCAACTCCATTAGGACCATAACCATAGCCGATTTCACACAACCCAATGATCCTATACCTTTTATTTATCCTGATCTCATTGATTGGGATTCATCTGAACCTATCAACATACCAATGTTTCCAAATGATGAAGCTATTGTAAACTTCCTTTCCATAGAGGATGTAAATGATTGTTCCACTAGTGATTTTTAGCATAAATTCTTTGATCAGGAGGGTGTCAATTCTCCCAGCTACAAAAATAGAATTAAAAACAAAAGATCTAATGGTGAAAACCAGAATCTGGCAGTATTAGATCAAACAAAAGATAAAATAAAGAGCATATTGGATGGTGAAAACCTTTTTAAGGCACCAGACGATGGGAATATTGACACTCTCCCAGAGCATTATCATGAGTGATGGCCTATTTTGATTGAGCCTACAAATGTCATCAATCTTGAAACTTCAGATAAACCAAGAATTTTACAGCTGGCTACATCAATGATAGAAAAAGAAATACCAGAGTTCATGGAATTTCTAAAAACAAATCAAGTCAACTTTGCTTGGTCTTATGCAGACATGCCTGGTCTTGATCCTAACCTTATCATGCATCACTTATCCATCAAACCAAGGGTTAAGCCTGTCAAACAAAAACTCGGAAAGATGCACCCCCATGTGGCATTATTAGTTAAAGAAGAACTGAGAAAACTCCTTGATGTGGGCTTCATAAGATCGATCGATCATGTAGAGTGGATCTCCAACATTGTTCCTGTATCCAAGCCAGATAAAAGTGTCAGAGTGTGCATAGATTTGAGATCTTAATAAAGCATGTCCACGGTTCCCACTTCCAAGTATTGACTTTTTCTAGTTTACGGTGGCCGACTGCCCATGCCATGTATTCGTGTGGATGGTTTTCTGATTCTAACCAAATCAAGATTGCACCACAGGCCAGAGAAAAGCCAGCTTTCCACATGTCCGCCAGGGGAACTTACGTAGGGAGCGATCATGCCTTCGATTACGAATGCTAGGGCTACCTGCAAGAGGCATGGCTTCACAATTTTTTCATGACATGATGCACACATTCATGGAAGATTATGTAAAATTAATCTTTCTTTGGAAAAATGCTTACGCAAGAGAAGGAGATCTAGAAATATTGTCCAAGATATTCGCAAGACTGGAGAAATTCAAAGTTCATCTCAATCCCAAGAAATGTGTCTTTGGGGTCACATCTGGAAAGATCTTAGGGGCCTTTCCTTGTGAGAAAAGGAATTGAGTGGGAATATAAAGAGTTTGGGTGATCATGGAATGCCTCCCCCAAAGACATTAGTCAATTAAGATGTTATAGAGAGGTGGCTTTGGATATTATCAGCAGATTCATTGCACAACTAGCTGACAAGAGTCTACTGTTCACCCATCTACTGCATAAGAATGTTCCTTTCAAGTGGGATGACAAGTGTGAATTGGATTTTCAACAAATCAAACAATACTTAATGACTCCACCAGTTCTAGTACCACCGAATCTGGACAAACCATTGATCTTATATATTGCAGCAACAGAAACATCCTTGGGTGCATTGCTAGTGCAAGAAGACTCTACAGGAAAACAACATGCAATCTATTATATCAGTAGAACACTCACAAGTCATGAGCTCAGCTACACTACAGTCGAGAAGGCTTGTCTAGCAGTAGTCTTTGCTTCACAGAAATTTTGGCATTACATGTTAACTCATATGATCAATTTGGTTTCAAAGATTGATCCACTCAAATATTTGTTAAGCAAAGAATCATTAACAGGAAGGTTAGCAAAATGGGTAATTATTCTGAGTGAGTTTGAAATTCATCATATTAATCGCAAGGCAATCAAAGGACAAGTTATTGCTAATCAACTAGCCGAAGCACCATTGCAAATAGATCATCCTCTGCACATTGAATTTCTAGATGCTGATGTCTTTACTATCGAATCCAAACAACCATGGTCCTTATATTTTGATAGTTCTTTCACTCAACATGGATTAGGGGCGGGCATACTTTTCGTCACCCCTCAAGGGAACACCATTCCTCAATCATATAGGCTAATGTTTCCATGCACCAACAACATAGCTAAATATGAAGCATTAATCATGAGACTAAAGATTGCATTGGAATGGAGGATCACAGAACTACAAGTGTATGGTGACTCATAGTTGGTCATTTATTAGATCAATGACAAATATCAGACCAAAGATGATAAACTATTGCCATATAAAAAGATGGTCAATGACTTCAAGAAGTACTTTGTGGACGTCAAATTCACACAAATTCCAGAAACTTAGACTCGCTATGAATTTCTGGTGGAACAATCATTTACACCTGCCTATGACACACTCGAAAGCCAAATCATTTGCCACTTGGTAGGATCCAATTCACCTTGGTATGACAAGATTTATGCCTACCTAAAAGATGACATTTTACCACCTGACTTATCCTGTAACCAAAAGAAAAAATTTATCCGCCAATCTTCTCACTACACCCTTATTGCCGACACCCTTTATCGACGTGGTCTTGATGGTACTTTACTTTGATGTCTTGAACGTGATGAATCTAACAAAGCTTTACAAGAAGTTCATGGTGGCATTTGTGGTACTCATTTGAGTGGACTGACCTTATCTAAGAAACTGATTAGAATGGGTTACTATTGGCCTACAATGGAAAGGGAATCATTCACTTTTGTGAAAACATGCTCAAAATTCCAAATTCATGGGAATCTCATTCATTCTCCTGCACAAGAACTACAACCATTCACGCCAACCTGGCCATTTTCCCAATGGGGGTTAGATCTAGTAGGTAAGATACATCCTTTGTCATCTAACTAAAGTTACCAAAGAAACAAATATCATTGCTTATACTGAACTATATCATTTGTCTAAGATGGTATTCTAACCCATTATTACGATAATGGACAACCTTAAGAATCGATGTGGATGAACTTTGTGAGAGATTTCACATTCACATGCATATTCAATACCTTACTATCCACAAGGAAATGGCCAAGCAGAGGCCTCAAATAAAATAATCTTGAAAATCTTGAAGAAGACTGTGAATGATGCAGGGAAAGATTGGCATGTTCAACTCAATCCTGCCTTATGGGCTTATAGAACTAGTGTCTGCATGCCAACAGGAGCAATACTATTTGCTCTTGTCTATGGAGCAGAAGCCATCCTACCTCTAGAAGTTGAAATCCCATCACTCAGAGTATCACTGAAAGGTCTCACAACAGATGATGAATATAGAGTTTCCTGACTCCAAGAACTAGAACTCCTAGATGAAAAGAGACAAAGAGCAGCTGACCATTTGAAAGCATACCAACAGATGATGTCTCACAGTTACAACCACAAAGTAAAGCCACGTACCTTTCAGGTGGGTGATCTGGTTTTGAAAGAAAACCCATGAAATCAGCAAGTCAGAGAAAAGAAAGGAAAATTTGAACCAAATTGGCTAGGTCCTTATGTGGTTATCGTTGTCTACGGTTCAAGAGCATACAAACTATCAACACAAGAAGGGGACCTGTTTGACGAACCCATCAATAGCATGCACCTGAAAAAGTATTATGTATGAAGTGGTTATCATTGGCAGAAAAAGTCCTGAAGAAATCCAAAAACAACAGAAAAAGTCCTGAAGAAATCCAAAAATAGTAGAAAAAGTCCTGAAGAAATCCAAAATCAACAGAAAAAGTCCTGAAAAACAATCTAAAAATAGCAGACAAAGTCCTGAAAAAATGGTTACCCTGGTGAAAACCTGGCAAACAGGCATCTCAGTAGCGTAAAAAAAAAAACATCATAGGATGAAAACCTGACAACAGGCAGTCTATTGACATGAAAAATGCAATAACAAAAAATAATGAAAATCTGGCAAACAGACGCTATTTGTAGCTCTCTGTCTATTAGTTCATATTCTGCACTTGGCTTTTCAGCTTTCCTTTCCGTGCATCTTCCCATCATCTTAGGTCCATACCAGCATCATGCTATCATCATTTGCCTAGAACGATAATGTCTTACCATGGCTTGATTATTGTACATATTCATTCCAGCAAATTGTGTCAATACTATGGGAAAACATTGACATACTGGGGGCAATCAACTTTCAGAAAACAACTAGACAAGGACATCAAATCCAATCATGCAAACAAACAAACAAATCATATCAGATGAACAAACTATCCAATCATCGATCCGTATCAAAACAGTTTTCAGCAAGTACCATATCATGACTCATATCTAGATGATCTAAAATTTGAATAATGTTTGGAATAAGACTTTTTCATTTTGAACAATGGTTGTTTAAATTTTGATATCATCTCTCTGGAGTACACTCGATGATGTACTGAACTAGAGTGGCAAGGAAAGAGGATGATTTTTCTTTGTCTGTTGTCTTGAGGTTAACTATCTATCTGTTGCAAATATGTCGCGAGACATGATTTCCAAAGCAATATCATCGATGACAGTTCCACATTTGCATCAGACGGTGGTTAGTCTTTGTCTATTTATGCAAGAAATGCTCAGGTCATCTCGGTTCAATTATACCTTGATGCTTGTGTTCGCTTGCTATATCAAAATCATGAAAGTTGTACTCAGGTCATCATTGGTGCTAATTTCCCCTCTGATGCTTGTACATACTTCCAACATTTTAACGCTCTATGATGATCTAAGAAATCTACCAAAAGGCTCAATGATTGGTTTACTTCATTTTAGTTGCATTTCATTTTAGATCAGTGTACATATATCTGCATACCGGATTTGAATTAAAGTTTTTGAAAGGGCTAACAAGAACAATCAACAACTGTCATGTCTCTTTAGACTATTTGTGGAGGACATTCGGACATTTGTTTCATCACCTTTCATCTTCATTATCATTTCATCTAGATCCTACCATCTATCATTTTCCATTCATTTGCATCACTTAGGCTCTGTTATCATTTCATATCACTGACCATTATCATTTCATATCATTTTTCATTATCATTTTCATATCAGTTTCCATTATCACTTATCATTTACCATTATCACTTATCATTTACCATTATCACTTCATCATCATTTCATTATCATTTATCATATCATTTCATTATCATTTTATCATTTCACTTATCATTTATCATTTCATATCCTTTCATTATCATTTTATCATTTCACTTATCATTTATCATTCATCATTTCATTATCATTTTATCATTTCATTATCATTGCATATCATTAATCATTTCGATTTCATTTATCATTCATCATTTCATATCCTTTCATTATCATTTTATCATTTCACTTATCATTTATCATTCATCATTTCATTATCATTTTATCATTTCACTTATCATTTACCATATCATTACATTATCATTTCTGCTCGTTATCATTTATCATTTCATCACATCATCAATACATTTCACAACATATCATTTATCATCTTATCATACATCTCATTATCATTAACCATTTCATTTTTTATCATTTATCACATTATATTCATCTCATCCTATCATTTTCATATCCATTCATATTAGAAAGTCATAACGCATATCATAAACACAACATTCATTTTCCATCATATCATCACTATTTATTTACATTTGAAAATCCAAAAACAAACATTCCATACATACATCTTCATATCATTTTTCAAATAACATTTTTTTCATACAACATATCAAATATCCCAATGACATATTTTCACAATCACATCATAAGTCATCCACCTACATGACATCATTAATACGCATCGTCAATCATCATCATAAACATATCATACCAAAATCATCATGCATATCATGTTAGTCATCAAATCATTCAAATGCATACCAAAATCCATAACATATAGAAATAAATGCATATCACATAATCAACAAATCATGATAGACATCAATCATCTCATAAATGCACATCACGTCATCAAAAATCATCGCCGCTGCATATCATCGCTCATAAAAAATGATACAAGTGTCCAATGTCCAAAGAAACTAAACAAGTCCAAAGAGAAATACATGGGATATGATAAAAAAATGGCATATACAGGCTCCAAAAATGATATACATCACAAGGCTAGCTGGTCGATGCCCCTAATGGAGCTGGTCTGGAA
>VDFB02059623.1:0-22983 GCA_007258455.2 Sequoia sempervirens | reverse complement strand
ATGATATTTTGATCTACTCTAGGTCTATAGAGGAACATGAGGAACATCTCAAGCAGGTTTTGCAATGTTTGAGGGAAAACCAATTATATGCCAATTTGGAAAAATGTGATTTCTACAAGACAAAAGTTCAGTATCTTGGCCACGTCATCTCAGGTGAAGGAATCTCTATGGACCCTACAAAGATTCAGGCTATTGTGGATTGGCCCATACCAACTAATGTCTCAGAAGTTCACAGTTTCATGGGGCTTGCAGGTTATTACCGGTGATTTGTCCAAGGCTTTTCCAGGATTGCGCATCCGATTACCTCTCTCCAGAGAAAAGGGAATAAATTTTTGTGGTCGGAAAAATGTCAGCAGGCTTTTCAGACCCTTAAGGAGAAACTGACAAGTGCACCTATTTTGGCAGTACCAGACCCGGCAGGAGAGTTTGTGGTGTGTACTGATGCCTCCTTGGAAGGCCTAGGGGTTGTTTTGATGCAGGAAGGGCGGGTGATTGCATACGAATCCCAAAAACTTAAAGATCATGAATTGAACTATCCTACTCATGATCTTGAGTTGGCCGCAGTGGTTCATGCTCTGGTTAGATGGAGACATTTTCTCTTGGGGCATCAATTCGAGTTGCATACGAATCATCGTAGTCTACAATACATATTTACGCAGCCGAATTTGAATGCTAGACAGAGGAGATGGATGGAATTTTTGTGTGAGTATGATTTCGAAGTAAAATATATTCAGGGTAAGGAGAATGTGGTAGCTGATGCTTTGAGCAGGCATAGGCATGAGATTTCTACTATGACTCTTGGGATTGACTTGAAGAATCAAATTCTCAGTGCTCTCTCTGCAGACAGTTGGTATTCTGAGGTGAAGTCTGAGATCGAGTCAGGACGGTCTCTCGAAGGGAAATTTGCCGGTACTCTTTGATTCTCGATGGTGTTTTCATATTCGCATGCATGTATGTACCTTTGCAGAGGATCTTCAGACTTAATACTTTGACTGAAGCCCATAGGGCACCCTATTCGGCACATCCGGGAGTTAAGAAGATGTATGCAGAGCTGCGATCATTATATTTTTGGTCAGGAATGAAGCAGGATATCGCTGATTTCGTAGCCAGATGTCTGGAGTGCCAGAGGGTAAAGGCAGAACATCATCATCCGGAAGGATTACTACAGCCTAACCTTGTTCCCGAGTGGAAATGGGATATCATTTCTATGGATTTTATCGTTGGTTTACCCATGTCTTCTAGGCGACACGATGCGATCATGGTCACTGTGGACAGGTTAACTAAGGTAGCTCATTTTTCTCCTATCAGGTCATCTTATACTGCACCTGTAGTAGCAAGGATTTTTATGGAGGACATAGTTCGATTACATGGTATACCACGGAGGATCATATCTGATAGAGATCCAGTGTTTACATCGGCACTATGGACTTCCTTGCAGCAGTTTCTAGGAACTCAGTTGAATTTTAGCTCTGCCTATCATCCTGAGACTGATGGTCAGACCGAGAGAGTTAATCAGGTGCTAGAGGACATGCTCCGCATGTACGTCATGGATCAGCAATCTCGTTGGGAGGAGTATTTGCATTTAGTTGAGTTTGCCTATAATAATGGTTATCATAGTTCCATTGGCATGGCACCTTTTCAGGCATTGTATGGTCGTCCTTGCCGTACCCCTTTGAGTTGGGATCGGTTAGAGGACAGGGTTCTTCTTGGTCCTGACATGCTTCGGGATATGGAACAGCAGGTGGCACGTATCAGAGAGCATCTTGTTGCAGCACAGGATAGGCAGAAAAAGTATGCAGATGCTCATCGTGTGGACCGGCAGTTTGCAGTTGGGGATCGTGTATTTCTCCGTGTGCGTCCACGGAAGAGTCCTATCCGTTACGGAAAGGGTTCTAAGTTGGCACCCCGTTTTGTTGGGCCCTTTGAGGTGTTAGAGAGGATTGGGCCTGTCGCCTATCGCCTAGCCTTGCCACCTTGTCTGTCGCGGATTCACGATGTTTTCCATGTTTCTGTTTTGAGGCCTTACTTTCCTGATGTTACTCATGTGCTGGATTGGAATGCTTTGCAGGTCGAGGACGGGCAACTAGCTCTAGAGCCCATGGTCGTGCTTCAGCGTCGGAGTCTCGCCCTCAGGGGCAGAGATATTGAGCAGGTGCAGGTCCAATGGGATCCGAATGATGAAACCTCGGCGACTTGGGAGGATGCATCTCTCATTAGGGAGGTTTACCCTTATTTGTTCTCTGGCTTCCAGGAGTAAGCCATGTTCTAGGGAGGGAGGATGTAATACTCCCATGTTGATTGGTTCATTAGATACTTTTGATACTTTCGATATTGTGGACACTCTGTGATATTCTGTGTGGTGGATTTATATTTGATCATGTGTGGTTTCTTGGTTAATTTGGTTACTGCTCTTACATTATGTGTGCAGCAATTGATGATATATTATGCATAGATGATTTGATTCATTCTGTAATGATAAGTTCTTAAATTCATATGCATTAATGGTATTACGCTTACTATGACATGTTCAGTATATTATGGTGGAAGGACGGAGTCATACCACTCACTTGCGAGTGCCCTATTTCCCCGCTATTTCCTTTCACCATGTGGTTGTAATGGAGATTATATGTTACTTGATGTTTAATTGTTTGCAGGGATTGCAGGACTAAAAGTCTCGACTCCACCTGCTTCGGCAGGACAGGGCGAGCACAAATTAAACCCAACGGGTACGATGTGGTTAAAAGGAGTTGTAAGGAAGGGTTTCCCGACCCAAGTCTATCATTTGTATGAGTTTATTGAGTCATATGTTAATCCAATTTTGCCTTGTGATTTCGATTGTTTAATTAATTTATTATGTTGGTAATAGTCAATTTTATTTAGAATTATTGATTATGTGTTAAGAAGTATTAAGGTTAATTAGATTTTAAGTTAAAAGTTTATTTTAATTAAATTTAGAAATTAAGTGGAAGTAAGTTTAAACAGAAGAAATTATTGGTAAAAGTTAAAAAGTAAATAAACAAATAATTAAAACTTGCTTTAATTAAAATTAAGCGGTGGTAATTTAAAACAAATAAGCAAAAAGGATTAATTAAAATTGGTAAATCTTACGGGAGTTTCTGATAGAAGAAAATTAGTTATTTTGAATATCTCCACGGGAACGGAAGAGAAAGAGTGGGGCGGTTGTAAAAAGGTGATGGGGATATTCTTTAAAGAGAGAGGAAAATTTTTGAGAGGGGGGCTGGAAAATTGATTTCGGAAAAGAAGCGGTAAGATAGAGGGCAGCGTGTGAAGGAGGAGAAAAGAGTCTGTGGGGAGTTCTGCTTCAGCCGTAGGACGCCAGGTTCCTCCTAAAATTTCTGCTTTAATTGTTATGCTTTATTGTTTGAAATTTCTGGCTGTGTTAAAATTTATGTTGGGAAATTTCTGTCTGTTGAGATTTTGCAAGTTCCTCGTTTAAGATTAAGGAAAATATGGTTTAAATTCCCCTAATGTAATTTACTTAAAGAAATACATGGTTGATAAAGAATCGTAAAATTGTAATTGGGTTTTACCCAGAACTGGAAATTTATGTTGTCAAAATAAAATATTGGATTTGGGGAATTAGGAACCGGGGGTTAAAATGGGTACATTTACGTGGATTCACTGTTCTATATATATATACATGTAGATTCTGGTAAATATAATTATCCCTTTTTAATTTATTGGGAAGTGATTTAAATTGTGAAAGTTGGGTTGTTTAATTTAAAAGGGGTTAATTGTTGATTATGTATGATTTGCTGGGTTTTAATACCCGTGTATTTTATTGTTTATTTATATTGAATTCATTTTGAAATAGGGTTTAATTTGTTGTTCTGTTCTTTGGTATTGATATTCCCAGCCGCAAATTTTATACCAGGGATTTGTATATGTAGTTATTGCTAACAGTTGTGATCATTATTTTATCCTGGTTCGGCCTTCATTTCCGCGTCCTTATCCTTGCTTGTTATTTAATTTTCCCTGTGTGAGGTGGGTGTGGTTGGCAGCGACCACACTACCCTCCAATCTCATTTTCTCTGTGGACGCCGTCCACTGTTGCCCGTGTCGCATTCGTTGTTTAATGTGCTTCGTGATTCATCCTCCCACTCGTATTATATGTCCATATTACTGTGCATGTTCGATAATCATTGAAAGTTAATTGTTCCGCACCCCTTAATCTGCTCGCATATCTTTCTTTTAGTCTAGGTTCGAACTTGTATTCCCGGGTTGGTTTGTTCTCATACTCAATGAAAAGTGTATTGCAATAGTCTTCTGATGAAGCAAGACCTCCGCTTTCTGGATGCCTTGATTTTCCTTGTTACAATATAAACTAGTCGCCCAATTCCCGTGTTCTTTATTTATATATATATCTGCTTTGTGACAGCCGCTCATCCATCTACCAGTCCTGTCATCATGGTCGTCGCTTTTTGGTTGCCAGTCCATTTATTGTGGTCACTGTATTTCATATCTGTATCGTGGCAATCATTGTTGGTGCGTAGTGCTCAGCAAGTTAAGTAAGTTCCTAGTTTCTGCTATTTAGCGCTTCTTGTACAGTGCTTCGTGTTGGCATGGTTTCTTTTGTGCGAGATCCTGAAGTCTCTTCTTCTTCTTCGGCGGTGGCGAGTGTAATCATCGCTGTTCCTTTGTTTTCTCTCCAGCGGAGTGCCGTGCATAGGGCGTTTGTCTCTCCCTGTGCTGTCTGTTGGTTCGCAGTCTTGTATTCACTGTGCATGGTAGGCGAGATTAATCTTTCTTTCCATTTTTTTTTACTCCTAGGGCTGTGTGTTCGGTATCTGTTGGTAGACTTCTTTCTTTTTATTTTTCTTACGTCCTTACTCCATAGGTATAATGATATGTTACTTCAGTTTGTATAAGTATTAAATTCGATTGGTTGAACCCGTACTCCACAGATTACGTGTTATGAACAATTTAGTAATTAAACAATTCGAATGCCAAATATATACACGTTTTTGGGTAACACTAATATTGATATAATAATCAACGTATATATATATATATATGGTTTTATATTTATTTAATTATAATGTAATTATTGGCTAGATAATATGGTAATTTTACCTTAAGAGTTGTAAAATTTCTATATATTGTTTCTTAATATATATATATATATATGTATTATTGGGGCTAAAATTAAAGTTAATGCTTATATAGGTATGCATGAATTTATATATGTGTAGATTTTATAATTAAATTGTAATTTGATTTTGGGATGGTTTTAAATTGATAATCTAATAAAAGGTAGATTACAATTAATTTTATGCGTTTGAATATTGTGTATCATGAATATAAAAAGTAATAATGAAGTAGAGATAAATTGGGGATAGCGATTTTAATGGAACGTTGTATTAATGTGTTACGCCTTGATGAGGACTTTATTTTTCTATGCTTATGGTAGTAATCGTACTGATTCCTTTGAGTTGTGTCGTTTCTTGAATGATGGGAATTTTCTTTTATTGGGGAACCTTAGAAGTGTATCATTCTGGTTAGGCACCTAAGTGATTCCAGAGGTGGGATAAGGTGGTTGCCTTTGATTTTGCTTTGAATTTAGACTTGTGATGTCTGTGGTTGGTTATACATTGGGATTGTACCGAATTGTGGAAGTGATTCCCTATATATGGTGAGATGGTCATGCCTCACGTTTGATTGTCCTTTGATGTAGCTATTTTATCTTGTACAATCCTTGTTGTTATTGTGTTGTGATTGAGTGATTAGAGGGAGTGGCTCTGAGTGGGTGGTCAGCGCACAAAGGGGCGCCAGGATAGCCCTCGTCAGAGTGAATTTAATAAGTGATAATTTAAATAATTAACTAGGAATGGGTAGTAACACACTAAAAATATAATTGTTGCCTCATCCGCCTTATAGTGCTACTACAGACTAAAGGGGATTGAGAAGGCCATGTTTGGCATGATCATTGCCTTGTCTCCACGAAAGGTAATGGTTCCGCATGAGCAACCCTATGGAGCAGTTCCTTGAAATAGGTAGCCTGGATAACCATAGATGGAGGCGGTTCCTAGTGCTTGGTTGCCTGGATAATCCGTTAGTAGATGGAGGCGGTACCTTGCAATAGGTAGCCTGGAGAATCCATGTTAAGCCATGCGATGACACTTCCCTCTAACATTCATATTTATGTTGTCTTTTGGAAATCCTCTGGAATCGGTCATTTGCTTCATATTGATGGTTCATATTGTTGTTTGAATTTGAATGCTTTTATGTGTTGTGTAATTTCGTTTTGTTGATTGTGAGTTTATGTTTTGTTGGTCTTGGTCAGGAACCTCTTCCTTTGCAACTCCTAGCATGGGGGTGGTCGGGTGGATCGTGTTCCGTACCCCATTGGAATTTTCTCTTTTATTGCAGGTTCATTTTACGGTGCTGGGTTGTAGTTTCATTGGATTCTTGTTCGTGGGTCCCAGATTTATGTATTTATGTAATTCTTTTATTGATATAGCATTCCCACCTAGTTGGGACAGTTTTGTATATTTTGCACATGGTGCTATTGTAATGTAATCGTATGATGATGCAATGTACTTTATTTGTAACTTGGTTATGAGGAGAATTCATAATGATGTTGTAACTTTGGTTATTATTTTATCATGTTTCCTATTTGTTGTTATTAAGGTAATTACTATTATGGATGGATGAAATTATGGATCATGTAATTAGTTAGTTAATTATATTAAGTAACGACCTCGTGTTCCTCAAAGGAGTAAGTTATGCAATTTGATTTATGATTATGTTATGTTAATTACTATTCTCTTTTATAAAAAAAAAAATTGGTTGTATTTTACTTAATTCCCTTTGGGTTATGGTATACATGTAAACTATTTTGTAACTTGGCTGCAATCAAATACTTTTCAAAAAATAGATTATTCTTGTGGAATAAACCCAAGTTTTTGAGTTTGAGTTTAAATAAAATCTTTTCTACTTCTGTTGCAATGTTTTCTTGACTTCACAAAAAATGTCAACAAGCAATTAATTCAATTGGCCAAAAACAACATTATAAATATCTTCTCTACCCATTTATAAATCTTTGACCATATAATTGTTTTCATCAATTTGGTAGAGGTACCTTTATTTGGAAGTCCATTTCACCAGTGTCTTAATTTTCCTGATAACAAGAAGGAAGCATATAAAACCTTGGATACATCAGTCCATCCGCCTCCTTTTACTTCAAAAAGGTTTTCCAAAGTATCATTCTACGTACAGATAGCATCATATGGGTCAACAAGTTGATCTATATTTAGAATGTATCTTGTTGAACCATGAGGCCTTAATTGTTCAAGACACACATTCTCAGTGATAGGCTCTTTTTTCTCATAATCAAGTTCCTCTTTTATTCTACTACTTCTACATCATTAAAATAAAAACTATACACAAAACTATTTATACAAGAAACATCTAAATCTATAGAATCAACATATAAACTTATAGAAGATTGGAAATCTAACTCCACATCAAATTCTTTTTGCACACAAGCATGTTCATTGACAAATATTGGCTCATCAATTTCCTCAGTAATTCCTATCTCAGCCATCCAATCCTTTTTTGTTACTACATGAGTATTTTATTTTGTTTTGAGTGTCTTGGTTTTTGGATTGGAGAGATTATAGGCTCAAGTTCATCAAATTCATCATAAAACAATCCCTTTCTTCTTTGAACTATAAATTTTTTCTTTCCTTTTTGTGGGATTATTTTTGGTTTCTATTCTTATTCTGAGATATCATGCTCATCTTGAGCCACTCTTATATCCTTTATATAAGATCTAACTTTATCTATTTTCTTTGATACAATATCTATTAATACTTTTGTATTAGTAGCCTCATTTTCTCTTTTCTTTTCATAATTATGTTGATTATCAAATATTTGATTTATATATCATTTACCCTTTGTTTGACTATTGTATATGGCACTGATAGAAGTATTGATACTCTCTACTTGATGTGAAAGTGTTGAGGTGTCATTTAAACTGTTGATGACATTTTCTCAATCCTTTGTGTGCTAGTACTAGTATTGTTACTAAAATACAAAGCATTTTTTACATCAACTGCTAAATCATCTATGTTTTCTTGTGCAAAATTTTTCCATTGGGATCCAATTTATTTGAGCTATTTTTAAAAAGTTAGACATGCTTTCTTATGATATTACTAATATTTCTTAGCTTCTTAACTCATAGTAGGAATAGATTTGATACCTCAATTAATCAGTAGGGGAGGTTCATGATATATTATTTAAAGCTTAAAGATAGAATCAGTCTTCAGAAGAAGCTTCATCATAAAGGTTTTCAATTTCAAGAGAGCAAGCAGGAGCAGTTTATCTCATTAACAATTGTTCTTACATAAGAATTTCTTTATGTTTTATAGGATACAAGAAATTTCAGCTAGATGTATTTTTTACCTCAAGGGAGTATGATGGGTATTTTAGCCAACCCACCTATCTCCTCATCCTACCATTTTCCTCATATATTGGTTCAATTGGTATATCATATCTCTCATGCTCCCATTTATCCTTCTTCACAAGTTTCACCTCCTACAAATCACCACCTAAATCCCATCATAATCAGTCATCACAACCTTATCCTACCCATCCAACATAGTCACAAAAATCCTCCCTCACAATCATATCCTAATCAACCATCTCAATCTTATCCTAATCCTCCACCATCATATTTCTTTCCATGGTACCATCAGTATGCCACATCAACGCCTCTTGTGGATCCTCCCATACAACAAGACTCGTATCATTATCAACCTCCCATGACACCATTGCATACTCACCCCCTTATGCCTTCAACAAGCCTATACCTCAATCATATCCACCTCAACCACCTCAAAATTCATCATATTAACCTTAACCACCACCGAACACCAATCCTCAACCTCCCCAAATCAATCTACTCCAACATCCATCACACTTATTCCTCTCAACCATCTCAGCAAACACTGAATAAATCTTAGAACTACCAATCCTATCCATCACAAACCCCCATATAATCCTATTGGAATCCTACCTGTTACATTTACAAAGGAGAACATTATGCTAACAATTTTCCAGAAAGGAAAAGCCTAAAGGGAAATGCTAAAGTCTATGTAGTCAAGGAATTAGGTATTGAGCATGAATCTGAATATGCATTCATTGATGACTACCCTAGTCACAATGATGACATTCCACTTTCTGACTCTGAGGAAGAGTGTCAGAATGCCTCACTAATAGAAGACTCAGAACTTGAATATAGTTCAAATAGTTCCCACTACTCTGACACATTCTTTGAATTATCATTCTTGTGTCAAATGATGAAAAGTCAACCCTATTTCAAGTCCTCTTCCCAGAAGCTTTCTGAGATCCAAAAGGACATCGAAAAAATAGAAAAGGAACAAAGGGATATGATGATGATTCAAGGAACATGGCAGAAAAAAAGATAACAACTCCATAATCTTTATCTTAAAAAAAGAGAATTCAAGCAGCAAAAGGACCAATCTCCTATTTCTCAATCTTTTCCCAAATCCTCCAAAAGGCACACTCGAGGGATTAATCTGTCTCCACCCAAAATAACCTGAGCATCAACAACTCTTATTGAATCGCCACTTGTTGGATCTCTGGCACGTCGCACTTGGTGACACCAGCATATGGATTTTTTGGACAAAGTAATAGGAGAAGCACGATCGGAGCTTGATGAGCTTCATGCAGAAGAACTAGATCAGCTACATGAAGCTGAAAAGAATACAAGAAATTTGGATCATTTCATTTAAAAAATGAAGCTTGAACCTGATCCGCCTGAAGGACATGTTATACATACAACACCAGTATGTTCTAATCTAGAAGATATAGTTTGGGAACCTGTCAAGCATACTCAATCAATGGAAAATATTTTGGACCTAGAAGATCCCAATAGTTTGGGACTTTGCAAAATGATGAAATCCACAAGTTTTCCTAGTATAAGTCTTCAAGTTCATTTTCAATCAATGAAAGATTATACTTTGCATTTCTTGGTTGACACAAGAGCAGATTTAATTATTGCTAGATACCATTGTTTCCCTTCAAAGATCAATGGAAAGTCGCAGATACAAAAATATCATTTGGTAAAGGCAATCATTTCTCCCATCTAATTTTTTTTTCTCCAATTCAATTTCCATATGGACACATTGATTTGGTTAAGTTTATTTAGTAATAGATGGGTATGATGGTATCATTGGTAGTGCTACCTTAGCACAATGGGAACCCATTACTATTTTAGCTAACCATTTTAGTATCTGAGGTGTTCAAGTTCCAGGTCTCAAGGTAGAACAATGTTCCACTACCAAATAGGAATGAAATATTCCCAGGAAAAGGGACAAAAGAGTTTGGTTTGCCAAACAAACTGATCGGATGCAGTCTCAGTTAGAAGAACTCAGAAAGGAATTCCAAGAAAAGGTAATGTCCAAAGATCTTACTAAGCTTTCTCATCAACTTTCATGTAAGTTACCTCTTAAAACAGATGCTACTGGAGCAGATATTCTACCTAAAAGAAAGGCCAATTATTTTTTCCTCAGTAAACAGGAAAATGAGATCTGCCAAAAGGAAAATTTCAATCTTCTTTCCATCAAATTAATATCTCCTTCTTCCTCATCGTTTTGTTGCCATGCCATGTATGTCCCAATGAAGGATGAGAATGGAAATGAATTACCTAAAAAATGCCTTGTCGTCAACTACAAGCCACTTAATTCCTGACTCCAAGATAACCAACATCCTCTGCCATCCAAAGATCACATTTGGATATCCATCCAAGGATCCCACATATACTCTAAATTTGACCTTCCTAAGGGATTTTAGAAAATCTCCATCGAACCTGTTGATCGCCATAAAATTGCCTTCTTAGTACCCCAAGGTTTGTGTCAATGGAATGTATTACCATTTTGGATGAAAACAACTCCTTCCATTTTTCAGCAAATGATGGATTTTTTTTTTGCCCTTACAGTATATCATTCATTAAATTGATGAAATTCTCATCTTTAGTTAGTACCCCCGCACTCACCTAACTCATCTCCCCCAATTCCTTGATATTTGTATGCACCATGATCTTCTTCTTAATCCTTCGAAGTGTCATTTTGCTCAGAAGGATATCATTTTTGTTGGATTTCGACTTCTTCCCAGGGGGATAATGGAGGCACAGTCGCATATTCTATCTTGCATTAGTTCTCTCACTGTTTCCAATCAGAAGGAATTGCAAAGGTTTCTAGGGCTTGTCAACTACATTGTAGGATTTTACAAAAATATCGTAGAAGATCGAGCACTGCTCAATAAGCTTCTCCACAAGAATCCACCTGCATGGACTTTTTTCCATGATAATTCCATTTAATCAATTAAGGATAAATGTGCTCAGTTACCTCCTTTAAGGTTACCAGGTCCTAGAAAAAATATTATAGAAACAAATGCCAGTGAAAGTAGTTAGGGTGAAATTCTCAAAGAACAAGTCGATAAACATGAGGAAATTGTCCAAAATGCTTTTGGTTCCTTCAAAGGTAGTGAATTAAATTATCACAACACACAGAGAAATCCTGGTTGTTGTAAACACTTTAAAAGCATTCTATTTATTCATTGTTGATAAACCATTCCTTTTAAGATCTGATTTGCAAAATCTCTACGGATTTTTCAAAAAAGAATCCAAAGAAAAAATTAAGAGAGGAATGTTGCTACATTGGGCTCAATTTCTTGAAACATTTTATTTTGAAATTGAACATCTACCAGGACATAAAAATCTATTTGTTGATTTCCTGTCACGAGAAGGAACAGTTCTAGTCATCCGAGTTCGTGAAGAAAGATGGACATAGCCTTGTTGTGAAAAGTTTAGCTCCAATCCTTATCATTGAAGGGATAGATGGAAAAAGTTCTCTGATGATTATTTTCATGATTTTCTGAGAATGCTTGAAGCAACTCGCATCAAAACCACACCAAATGTCTGTAATACTCAGAGCATCGTTCATATCTTTCTCACCGAAGAAGTAGACAATGAAATTGTAGAATTCTTGTCTCTCCGTCATCCCTATCCATAATTCCCAATACAATATATTAATACCCCAATCCAACGACCTGATCGATGGCTCAATGAAGAATGCGACAGACAATTGGTGAAGGATCTTTTCCAAGGACCCAAAAATAAGGAAACTTCAGATTTTGAATTCAATAGCTATCATGGGAAATTGTGAAAGCTAACCTTTCTCTCTGATTAGGACAATCTAATCAATCGAGAAGTTTGTCAGACTTATGGCCCACGTGGTGTTGATACTCAGTTTCAGTATTGGACACTAAGTGCCTGAATTCGATATATGTTTTCCACCCAGAGTCATGTATGGATACAAACAACAACTTACCATCATGATATTGGTACTCCAACAACATGAGCCATGGGGATAACTGGATCCTTTAAAAAAAAGACACAATGCATCATGTGGAAAGAATCTCCACGTCAAGTTCACCCCTGTTCACTTGGACCACTTAACTTACACAATGACTACATCTGTCCCAGATGTGTCAGTGGTGAAGTGGATTCTGATGACTAATGATGGGGTCTATCCATCATAGGTAACATCATGATTTACCTTTAATAAAAGCATGAACGGGAAGGTAACCTATGTCTAAACCCATGAACCCACTCACATTAGTGTGGGTACGAGTTCAATCTCTAGTGATCAAAAGATTCCTACTTTCAGCTTGTAATAAGTGTACTCCTTTTCCACATGTCCTCAGATGCTTTCATCTTGTAAAGCGATCTTCTCCTCTCCACTCTATAAAAGGAGACGAAGAACACTCATTTGGGCATCAAGTAGGAATTAAGTCTTGAAGTGTCTTAAGAGTGTTATAAGTCTGTCATAGTCTTTAGGATCTCTTCGTCTAATTATGCTCTGTGTAAATGTGCTTCGAGCGATCGTCCCTGTAGATCAAAAAGGATTATGAGATATAGATTCAATTTCTAATATTATGCAATCTGCTTATTGTATAAGAGCACACATAATTTGTAGCTCTATCAAAATCTGATAGTGTTATAAGTTTTTCATAGTCTTTAGGATCTCTTCATCCAAGTATTCTCTTTGAAAATATGCTCCGAGCGATCATCCCTGCAGATCAGAAAGGATTATGAGATATAGATTCAGTTTCTAATATTATGTAATCTTCTTATTGTATAAGAGCACACATAATTTGCAGCTTTGTCAAAATCTGATAGTGTTATAAGTTTTTCAAAGTCTTTAGGATCTCTTCATCCAAGTATTCTCTCTGCAAATGTTCTTTGAGCGATCATCCCTGCAGATCAGAAAGGATTATGAGATATAGATTCAGTTTCTAATATTATTTAATCTACTTATTATCTAAGAGTGCATGATTTTCAGCTCTGTCAAAATCTGGTATCAGAGCCTATAACTTTCATATTTTAAAATTTGTTCATCATTAATGGATCCTTTGTGTTTTCAACTCCTTTGTGTTACTATATATCTTCTAATTTTGATCTGGTTACTTGAATGCCTCTTGTTTTAAGTTGGTTTGTATTTGTTAATCCGAAATGAGTATCGTGGTCCCGGTTGTAAGTCCCATTTGAATATTTGAGAGGCAGTATATTTGTTGGTCAGTGAGAATAGTAGGTGATGGCATGACAGACCAGGCAAAGGACAAGCAAGTCTTAGAGGCACCAAACTTCAACAATCAAGATTATAGTCAATAGCACAATGAATCTATAAGTCTTACTGATTATATAACTCAATCTGATCAAACATTTGTTCATCAAGGATATGAAAGTGATTTGGCTAGTGGTAGTAAATACTCTTTGAAAAATGTTTCTTTAGAATTAGATAGAAATCCCAGCGGTCGATTTAAAGTTCCTTTTAAAATCCCTAATGAAATTTATCCTGATGTTAAAGTTTATAATGTTTTAATCCAGTATAAGTCCAAACATTTGTGTAAGGTTTGTAAGCTTCAACATAGGGTGAAAAATGGAAGTGAAGGTAGTCTACAACTTTTTTCCATTGTTAAAATTCAAAAGTATAGACAAATGGCCATGTCCAATTCCCAAGCCTATCAATACACGTACCTTTCTTGGGTACACATAGGTATAGAAGGAAATTATAGAAAAGGTCTCCTGGTCCAAATATTCATGATGTTGAAAGATGCCCAACACAAAAACCTAGTGATGTCATTCTAGGCAGAGTCTGTGATACTATGGCTTTTGGCCCAGTTCAGTTTGATAAATCCTTAATTTTTTCAATCAGTCTTAGGGATGATAATCTCAATGATGTTTTGACCTATAAGTTCCACACCAGACGTCTACACATGAAGGAAGGATCAATAGACCACACATTACATTTTATTGTTCATTTTCGTCATTTCAATACCACAATACCTTTCATGAACGATCATCGTAGAGATCTTCCTTTCCATGAATAGTTCAGTATAGTGTAGACTTCGTCTAGTAAAACCTCTGAGTTACGAGACCCGCGTAATGTAAAATGGAAAGATATCTAATTACCTAAGCAATGGGCACTAGAACTCCTAGATGATGTTCTTGAATCTTAGACCAAGCCTTCACAGTTGCGTGGATTGCAGATTTGTGAAGTCGATGATAAATCCATCATCAAATTTGAAGATCCCCATGATACTCAACCTTGTAGGAGTCTCCATAATCCTCCAACACAGATATCGAACACAAATTCAGTTCAACGTTCTCAATCTATGAAACACCCAGTTTTTGATCCATGTTCTCATGATATTCCCAGGCATTTATGTCCTCTTTGTTGGAATCCTCCTCAACCACAACGAGGTGTTTATCCTATTCCTATAGATGTTTGTTCTCATGGTCTTTCTAGTCAGACATGCCAGTCTTGTATCCCACTAGACTCCTATCCTCCTTAGTTGGATACTACTCAATGTCCTCACGTGCATTACTTTGAAATTGATATGAACCTAATGAAATGCGACAACTATCCCAATACATTTTCTATAGGATCATGTCACATGATGTCTTGTCATATGATGTCAGCCAAAGACATTAGTTTTCCTGATCCATATAATTTTGTTGATACCAACACTAAAGTCCAGACACCTCAAGGTCTTCATGTGATCCCAGGAAATCTTCCCCATTTTTGAGACTTTATGCAATATATGACACTACTGGTAAAGTCTAGATATAATTTTGGGCACAACATGTTGTAGCTTTAAATGAACCTGAAGCACCCTTTGGTTCTAAACTACTTAATTGGTCTAATCTTTTCCATCACAAAGCTTTTTGCGGTTTCTTTGCCATGAGATGCCCAATCCCTTTATGCCACCAACTCTTTAGCCGTGGTATTGTGCAAAATTCTCAACCATCTTGTTGTTAGACACAGGCACTGGCACTGACCACACGAAGGATGAGCTGAACAAATAATGATTTGATTTGCCGGAAAATATTGACAGATAGCGATGGCAGACTACGGATGAATGACGGCAATTAATCAATTATTGATCAGCGAGCATCGATGACCACCATCTGATTTGATTGTTATGTCACGTAAACCAAGACGGCATGACTCACATTGCTGACTCCCACCGCCTTGTTCCTCGGTGCGCTACAGATAATTGATTTAAATCATCTGGACCAAACAAACACCAGACACACAATGAGCTCAAATTCTCAAGCTGCCTAAAACTTTTGGTGATTCTACCAACAAAATAAATATTTGGTTTATTTAATTAATGTTGAATTTATGATTTCATTAATTAAATATATTTAATTAACATTAGAGGAATGAATAGAAAAGATTTAATTAATTAAATAATATAAATTATTTAATTAACATTAGAGGAATGGATGGATTATGCATAGGAATGAAATTAGTCAAATAAATAAGATTTATTTAACTAATTAGATGATGACATGGGTACCTAGGGAAAAACATGCCACAAGATGCCTAAATGATGTAATGTCGAGATAGGTGTTGTAAGAGGACATTTTTGGGTGTCTATCACCATCATCATTTTACTAAATAATTAGTTTATTGTTTTCATTTACTAAATCTGATTGAATTTTGCTTAAGGATGCTCAACTTTCTGCTAAGCAATCTAACCTTAGCCATCAGAAGTTTCAAGCCAGTCAACTTGAAAACTCTCATGATATCCTTGCCAAGCTTACCAAGATCGAAAATCATATTGCTCATATTTATCATGATGAGTTTGAGCCTACTATTTATACTTTGCATAAAGATTTTGATGCCTTCAAAGTTCATGTTGAAGCCTGGTGGAACTGCCAACATACTTCCTGTAATAATCTTTAGTCCACTATTACCACTATTTCCCAACAACTTACTATTGTCCACTAACAACAAATCACCCATTAGGATGTGCTAACTCAACGAGTTGACCAAATTCAATAGTTCATCATAGATGAATCCCAACATATACAGTCTATTGTTTAAGATAGACCATCACCTGCTAAGGTCTTAAACTTTCCTATTAGTGGCACTAGTTTCCAGAATGCGCAAGCACAAAACAAAGGAATTCGGCCATGAAAGAGCCTAAAGTCTTAAAGGAATGGTATCCTATCTTAGGACAATATAACGTCAAGAAAATTAGACATCAGGGTACAATTAATATGGCTAATGGAAGTCCAGGAAATCCTAGAGGTCCCTCAGGGTTTTCAAACCCTTTCAATAATCTATAGACCTTCCGAGTTGAGACCCCTCCATGGAAAATTTTTGATGAATTTGATCCCATCCAGAATCTACGGAGCATTGAGGCTCTTAGAGAATGGGTTCAAAATTATATATGTACAATTCAAGACATTCAAACCCAGGATATAATTTTACAAGCCTTGAATACAATGACTAAAGTAGCTCGATGTACTTGGGATCACCTTGATCCTTAGTATAGAGATGATCTGCTTAATAGTGGCCTAGACATAGTTTGTAACCAATTGATTATCATGTTTGTGGGTCATACATATGCTATTGAGTGAATGACTTATAATAGATTTGTCAATACCAAATTTTATGACATTAGTCAAATAAATGAATAGTTCAAGGAGTAACATTTAAATTTCTATTATAGTGGTCATGAACAAGACTTTGAAGTAATGTATATTAAGTTCCTGAAAAGTTTTCCTCAAGTTAAAGATTTTTATCTCAATAAAGTCATGGAAACTCTAGTCCGAACTGGTAGGGAGTTCAAGGAAATCTCTTTTCCTCAACTTTGTAACTACATTAAGGAAATCAATGAGGAATCATGTCGAAGTCACTCACATCGAAAAATGGAAAAGAAACTTAAACTATTACTATTTGTATCTATGTATGAATAGATAACAACCAATTTTGGTTGCAATCCCTACCAATCAAATGGTTCACACTCAACAAAGTTAAAAAAGAAGCATAAGTGCTTCAAATGTAACTTGTAGACACCAAAAGGAAAATTTTCAATAGAAAAGAAATTTCAAAGGAAATCTAAGAAAGGATTTTTTAGAAAAAAAGAAATTCTTCAAGAAGAGGAGTAACACACTATAAATCTCAACCACTATCATATTCCCATTTTCCACATAAATAATCCAATCCTAATAAATTTCAACAAAAACTTTATCCATCTCAATCACCACAACCACCATTGTATTTCAATACTCAACAATAATCGTCATACACAAATCTACCTCCTGCAATATCATCATATTCCACCTCCACATAACCCATATAACCAACCCAATCATAATGTGACAACTCTCCTTTGTCCACAATGCCTAATAGAGAATGAGAGGACATGAAAGTTGCACTTAAGGAATTGCAAGCATGGAACACAAAGAAGTCCTTTAAATTTGAGGAGTTATGTCCATATCCTTTTGATTGCACCATTGCCACCACACCTTTTCGTAAACACTTTGATTTCCACAAATTTGATAAATATAAGTGAAAGGTTATCCATGCGATCATGTTAATGAATTTTATATGACTTTTCAAGAGGTGGCATATAATGATAACTATCTCCTTCATTTGTTCCCTCGAAGCCTAGGTGGAAAAGCATTTGAGTGGTTCTTGCACCTTCTTCAAGGGTCCATCTCTACATTTGTGGACTTATCCAAAAAAATTATGACACATTTCTCCTATAATCTTGAGTATGAGGTTGGCATGATTGTTCTATGCACTAATAAACAATGTCTTAGGAAAATTTTGCAACTATTTTCAAAGGTGCTAGGCTTAGGCTAGCCATCTCTCATGTCACTTACCCAAAAAATAGTTGGTGAATATCTTTTTTGAAAATCTACATATGGAGATAACCTTTTATTTTTGCATTCATTGTGCTTCCACATTTGATGAAATCATTGGAAAAATGTGTCATTATTGATAAGACACTTTTTGTTAAGAGTTTGGTTAAGATCTATAAAGGGAATAATGATAAACCCTCTAATGATAAATCTCGCTTTTACAACAAAAATAATGTTGTCAATAACAGTGTCATTGATACCAAACATATCCAAGTGGCTAATACATCTCAAGCCCATCTGAATACACCCACCTCATCTACTACCAATACAATATATGTTCCTCGAGGAACACATCAAACTCCTAATCAATGAAATTCTAAATGAACTTTCACTCCTTTGGGAGAACCCTTGATGTCATGTTATATAAGCTAGTCCAAGCTAATGTTTTCATCTATCTGGTTACTCAACCCTTTGATGATACTAAACCAAAACCTAACTGGTTTAAGGAAAATGAGTATTGCAACTATCATAGGATTAAGGGACATTCCACTAATAAATGTACAAAGCTCAAGAATTATGTCCAGTACCTCATTGATAGAGGTGACATTACCATTGAAGGGAACCAATCTACCTTATCTAATTCTCAACTTTAGATATACCAAAACACTTTTCCAAATCACTCTCAAAGGGCTAGCACATCCAATGCTAATTTTGGTCCATGTAATTCCCAAAATAATAGCCAAAAATAATAGGACCAATAATGTTGACTATACCAAAGTCCCTTTCAATTCTGATAATATAGTTGGAAGCATCACACATGTGGATCCACAAGTGTCTATGATTAGAGTAAAATCCAAAGAACCCCAATATGTAGTCACTAGGTCTAACGAGGCCACATTACCATCCTGGACCATCCAATGCATCCCAACAACCTTTTGTGAGTATGCAATACAATATCTTAGATCATATTGGTAAAAAACCTATACAAATCTCCATTTTATACCTACTAAAGTCTTTCACTATCCACCAGGAAATTATCACTAAAGCATTGCAAGATGCCCATGTTCCTGTAGACACTAAAAATTGATCTAGACCTGCGAGCTTTGTTTTTCACCACATTCGTCCTAGCATAATTAAAATATTTAATTACGTTAATTAAAATATTTAATTACTTTAATTAATTCATGTCTCTTTATTCTTCCTGATTATTTAAATAAATAAATTTTATTTATTTACTTAAATACGTTGCTAATTATCTAATGCATCCTTATAATTAAATAAATTCCCTAATTTGTTTAATTATTCATGTCCACTAATTCATCTAGATTATTTAAATAAATAAATCTTGCTTATTTATTTAAATACGTCAATAACTTACATATTCTTCTTCTAATTAAATAAATTCTTTAATTTATTTAATTATGGCCACAAGTCATTTTCCCCATTTTAAATAAATAAATAAATGATTACTTATTTAAAATGGTCAAATTTCCTTATTTTGGCAGAGGATGGGCATTTATTGCCTGCTATCATTTGATTCTCCATTTTTGAATTAAAATGATTTTTAATTCAAAAAGATGTCTTTTTGCATGCAAAAGTCAAATGACTGTTATTAATTTGATTCCCCAGCCTTTTTTACCCATCCTGTCTCAATTTTCAATCTGGCCCGTCTGTTTGCCTTTCAATCTCATTTGTCCATTCAAATTTTCCTTTTCTTATAAAATGGCAATTTCAAATTCATTTTCTCTCTTTGAAGCTTTCACGTGAATTTCTTATTTCTCATCTTACCGTCATTTTCTTGCATTTTGAGTCATTCATAGAGTTTGTTTGCATGGTAAATCCTTCAAAACTTGCTTGAACATGGAATTTCTATATGTTGCTCGAACAGTTTGAGAGCATTATTCAATTTTCAACAAGCTAGAAGGTGTGATGAAGGTGAATCATGGAGTTTGGAGACTTTGGTAACTGTTTGGTTTGGTTTTTGTTTTCGTTTACTCCTTTTTTCTTCATCATTTCTTTAGAGTTTTGGTTTTATTGCTCCTAATCTATTAACTCATAAAATTTCCAAAGATACATTTGGTGAACCCGATGTCTTTTATTGCATTTTTTTTTTCATACAACTTTTTGTCTCTGTTTTGCAGCTACAGGCTTATAAGCGACACATTTGAACCCTTCTAAATCGCATTCATTGCGTCACGATGCACTCGTAAAAATAAATGACACATTTGAATTATCAGACCGCATTCGTGACCCCAAGTGACGCATCTGACAAAATCGTGACACATTTGACAGTTACTCTGACGTATTTGAACTATTTTGATGCATTCGTTTGCAGAACAACATATTCGGTTGGTAAACTCTGACAAAAAACATAAACTGTTGTGATGCATCTGCTCTATCGTAACGCATTTTTCTGCTCAGTTTTTGTATTCGGATTTTCTTTTTAGATTGCTGCATTTTTCTTATTTCAGTCTTTTATGTTTTTCTTGCATCCTTTAGAATAGGATTTTTTGGTTGCTAATGTCTAGTTGTAATGTGTGGCATTAAGTTTCTTGTGGGTCGAAGGCATTTGTTGAAATTACTAACATGTGGGTTTGCAGTGCTCGTGAGTCAAAGACATATATCCAAACTACTGACATGCGATTTTGCAGCTACGATTTATCGAAGACTAATCTTTCAAACCATCTGTTTGTGATTTTTTGTTTAGGAACACTTTCATTGGTACACTAAAATGAGCTTTTGTTTGCAAGTGTTTGATTGTGCTTGAAAGTGGTAGGTGATTATGCTCTCACCTTGTGAAAGCTTGGTGATCAGAAAGCCAGATCCACTTTATTTGTTGTAAACCCTTAAGACTTAATAATTGAAGTATCCTCTCCCCTTGCGCTTTCGGGCGATCTTGGGTGTAAGAGAAATAGTTATTATTTCTAGAAATGGGCCTACCTTAAGGGAAAAAGTACTCACCTTAAGGGACAACTCGACCGGTAACAAGCTAAAGCCAGCCAAGCTACTTCCAGTTTGGATATAAAATGGGTGCTTGAGGAAAGTTCAAGTACCACGAGTGCGGATGTGTCACATGGATGGATTAGTACTCCCATAAACCCTCTTGAGTGTAACCTCTTTAGGCTGGAGTGCCACCTAATTAGTGATTAATCTCTTGCCCCATGTGTGGCCACTCGAATGGATGCCCTTACTAGACACCTATTGTTTTAGAAGCCAACCATTTTCAACCATTGCTTGGTATAGTGTAGGGTACAGCATCATGCCCGAAGATACTCACTACTAACTCCCTTGAGTAGAGATAGCAGTTCTTGGGAAGTGACTACCCAAGAATCCAAAGTTGGTGTGCCCGTAGAAGTGAGTGTCATGGAGGGGAGCTAGTGCCACCAAACTTCTAAGCTATCCGCTCTCGAGAAGGAGAGGTGTTCAACACCAATTCGGGGTATATCGGTGGGCTATACCAAGTATACAAACCCTTGGCCTATTAGGATCGTGCTTGTTTTACATGTGTTTTCTTACACTAAAACATTGTGCTTGTCAAGTGCTTGCTATATTTTTCAAACAGTATTCACCACACTTACAATTTTGGACAAAAACATTCGACCTTTGATAGATCAAATTTTTTCCTAGTACATCAAAAAACTCACTTTTTACAACCTGTGATGCAACTATTGAAACACATCTGTTTTCTTGATACATAGTTGAAAATATCTGAGACACAATCACTCTTTTAAACTGCATATGCTACCATAAACACCGCATTTGATTGCATCACGATGCATATGAACTTCATAGAACCACATTTTCCAAAACCTATCGCATTTGTTAATTTCATAACCACATTTGCTTGAACTGAAATGCATTTGGAATACTGTGACACATCCGAGGTCTCAAACGGCACATTTTCCTGATAAAAACAAAAACCTGATACAAAGGCGAGTCTGAGTCTAAACACCATCAGCCTGCTGTCAAACATTTTTTTCTAAGAGGTCTCTGTCAGAAATCAGCTTTGAAATTGCTCAAAATCCTCATTATTCAATCATTAGTTTGTATTCTTGACCATAGGCTTAATCTTTCAAATTTTAGTTGCATACATTAGGCTTCATAATCATAATTAGCTTGACCCTATGTTTTCATCTTTGCATACTTTGGATTAGGTTAACCTTGTCACAATTTGCAAAATCATTGCTTTTGAAACTAGGTTATCTTGGACTTGGTCATCATTCCTATTTTCAGTCATTGTCCCTTTTGTGATAATTTCCAACTCAACAATCTAGTTAGTAAAACTCACTAGTCATCTTGACCTTGTCACTTTTCCATTTTCAACAAGTCCTTTGGTAACCAAAATTGAAAACAAAGATAAAGCTTAGAATGCTTAGGTACCCCTTTCTCCAAATTGCATTCATTTTAGTTCATACCTTGTATACTTTATTCCTAAAAATCCAAAAATATTGTACATCCTAGTCATCATTTTGAACCTAAAACTTGCATTAGTTACCTCTTTATTCAATTTCATCACCTTAGTCCTCATTTTGCACCTTGACCTTGCGATTTTCCTAGTCCACATTGTCATTTTGCTCATCAACATTGCCATCCAAGTCAACATCGTCATCCTAGTCACCTTGGCTTTTGGCATACTTGCATTATCATCTCTTTGCATTGTCATCCATTATCACACAAAAAGACAAAAACATAGACTAGTGTCATACTTGCATTGTCATCATCTTCATTTGAGCAATCTCTTTGATGGTGGAAACAAGACTTCAAAGAAA
>VDFB02059622.1:0-28014 GCA_007258455.2 Sequoia sempervirens | reverse complement strand
CATCTAGTTGCAAAATTAAACTAAAACATAAAAGGAATCATAACACATTAACACGAGGATTTTTATGTGGAAAACACAAAATTGGAAAAACCACGTTGAGAATTAGCTCACAATATATTATAACTGGTTACAAGATATTACAGGGCTCTCTCCCATAACACACTATCCTTGAAAGGCTCAACATGAATACAAAATGCCTTATTTCCAAGATACAAAAAGGTATGACTCACTACCAAAAGTGAACTGGAGAAGTGCACCTTCAAAGTGCAAAGATTAGTTTCAGTTAAGCTGTGGAATACCAAAATTTTTGCTCTGATCGTAGGCATACAACAACTGTCAAAAACCTTTGCACTACAACACTTGTCGCATGACTGTATACCATACCATTCATTTTTTTTCTATTCCTCTTCATCAACTTCACACACACACATATATAGCTTAATCTTTATACATTAATTAGGTTAGCCTAATTGAATGCATAATTCAAAAGGATTTTTTGGCTTAAATTAAAATTCCTTTTTGCTCACACAAGAAATCATAAGAAACAAAAATTAGGTTGGCTTGGACCTAATAAGGAACACTTTAAACTTTTATAAGATAAGCAGTTCATAACCCTGTCAGCCAAAAAAATGCCAAACTTTTGTCACTTAGATAACTCAGCCAAATCAACCAAAATTGTTGAAAGCTCGTTTATAGTTGTAATTGACACTCCTCAGTAACATATTAAAAAATCATAGAATTTCCTTTTACTAAGAGGATTTTTGGAACAAAATATCAGATCAGTATAGACACACGGTTTACTTAGCCAGATACCAAATAGTGTTGGCATCAATGAAAAAAAAACTTGAGATCACCTTCTTCATTCTTCCAACATGTCCATCAACACCCTTAAGTTGATATATATTTGCTTCAAAATTCTTTCCTACAACAATCACTATTCTGGATCCTTTCCTAATTTCACATCTCTCATCCTCAAATACAAGAGATTATATCCTTTACTACACATTTTTCCAACACTCAAAAGATTATGCCTTAAACCCTTAACATAGTAGACATCGTCAGTATTATACTTTCCATCAAAACTTATTGAACCTATCCCACAAATATTAGCACCAATATCATCTCCAAACATGACTAAGAATCCATCATATTTTTCAAGTTTAACAAACTTAATTTTGTCACTAGTCATGTGATGTGAACAACCACTGTCAATAACCCAGTAGTTCTTTTCTTGTTTAGCATGAAGAGAAAAAATTACAGTATCTTCAACTTTCTCTGGAGCATTTTATTTTACCTAGCTTTCAATATTAGAAAAATTAGATTCATCTTTTATAGCCATGAACAAGCATTCATTGTCATCAAAATCTCCATAATCAAATTCTTCATCAGATATACTAGCATCCTCATTCACATAGTATGCTATTTTAATCATCTTCCCTTTGTTTTCTTTGCTTAATCTATGCTTATTCTTCTTAGCTCTTTCTTGACATATTGAAGCATAATGACCTATTCCTCCACAACTAAAGCATTTAAAGGGTAACTTACCTTCATACTTACTACAACCTTTCCTCATCCTTCTTACAAAGTTGGCTTCTACTTCATTGAGGTTCTCTTCATCCAGATGTTTAGCTCTTGTAGCCTTGAAAGTAGTTCTTGTATTCAATCCATTTCTCAAGCTAGGCTTTCTCATTTCATAAGATTTTAGAGTTCCCAATAACTGATCTTTAGAATAAGTTTTGTAATCTATGAATTCCTCAATAACAGATACCTTTTGACTATATGCATTAGGGAGAGTTCCAAGAATCTTCTTCACAATCCTAGATTCATCTACTATAGCACCAAGTCCTTGTATTCCACCTACCATCTCATCAACTCTTTGTACATAGGATTTAATGTTCTCATCTTCAGACATATGCAAGATCTCAAACAGTGCCTCCAAATTTTGCAACTTTTTTTCTTTGACCTTTTCATCTCCTCTGTGCATCTTTTCTAAAGCATCCCAGACTTCTTTAGCAGTCTTCAGATTTTGAACTTTAATCAATTAGGAATGTGAAAGACTATTCTTCAAAATGAACTTTTCCTTATTGTTTGCTTCATGTGCCTTGATTTCATTAGTTGTACTCGGACCATTAGTAGGAGGAGTGTAAGCAGTCTTATAAGCTTTCTCAACATCATATCCACAGTGTTCCAAATATCTTGCCATATTTATTTTCCAAATAGCATAATTAGTTCCATCAAACCTAGGATACTCAAAAGTGAACTTGCTCACCATCTCGGACCTTGAGAAATTAAGCTCCTCTCCAAGGAACCAAGATCTAATACCAATTTTTGAACAAGAAAATTGAGAGGAGGGTGAATCAGTTGTAACAATTAAAACTTTAAAAAATTCCACTAGAAATTAGATCAATCACAAATCCTTTACTCCATGAAGACAATGACATAATTGATGAGGTCTGACATCAGTCTGACCATTTTGACTTACTATCCAGATCAGGACTCACTGTCCAACAAGGGTTTACCACCTGGAGGGCTCATTGCCACAAAATTACAAAGAATATAGAAGGGATTTGTTATAGAGATAAAAACAATCTCAATTCAATAGAGATTTACACAACTAGCTCAAACACTTGCAGACATGCATGAATGATAGAGTGCACCTTCAACTCTCTACTTTTGGAACCTCAACAATTAGATTTCACACTAATTTTCTGAAACTCGCTTCACATACACACAGTTTCACATCTATCTTGCATCTATCTTTCTTGCTTTCTCCTTCATCTTCACAAACATTTCAATCTATATTTATACCATCTTCAACTTTGAAATTTATCCAAAGTCAGCCACACACCACTTGTATTTACAAATTCAAATTAGGTCAGTTCCAAAACATTCTATGATGGAATTAGAATGAGGGAAACCCAATCAAATGCTTCAACATGCTTCCATAAGTTTCAAAAATAGTGTTAAACACAAGGTCGACCAATCCAGTTAGAACACATAAACAATTAAGCATACACAATCTTAACACAATCCAATCTTTCCAGATAACAAAATTAACTTTGACATGGTCTCTTCAAGTTATCCTGAAAACCACAAGACATAAAACTCAAACAATAAGAAATATGGAGCAACTACATTTCTCCTGAACCTCAACCAAATACATAGAAAAACATAGTTCACAACTGGTGAACATAACTTGCATTGTTCAACGATCCAGAAACCCAAAATCTAGATATAGCAGCTTACAACAACCATGAACAATACCTCAGAACCTCATCAACATAGAAACCCATTCCAGAGCAAAACGTAGAGCAAACACTGAACACCCACAACCTTTCTTCATTATAATTTTCTCAATATCCTCAACCTCTACAACCAATAACCATTATCCATGACATCAATGACAAAAACAACCAATTGAGAACCAGTTAACCAGTTGACATCAATGAAAACACCTTCATACTTCCATCATACTTGCAACATAATTTCTTCTTCACTTACCACAAATGTATCAATAGAGAAACTAACATTTGGGGTCAGCTATGGAGAGATATGGCATAATGGGTCTACATTCTCAACCTGCATCCCTATAACATCCTCGATTGGAGGAGCACTTTTTCTTCTTTTGAACACAGAAGGTGGAACATCCATAGTTAGTTCAGCCTCATGTAAAAGTATTTTATCCAATTTTTCCAAAGGATCCTTAACCTCAGGGAAAGAACCCGTGTATAATGAATTCTTACTCATTTTCCAAGCCTCGGCCATTATCACTCTATTGTATACATTCCTGATTAGGTCATCCTCTATAAAGAACACATGCTGATATCGCTTTAAATTTTGTTTCAATTTGACATTATTGATAATTTTTTTAGGGTCGAATCCCTTTCTCTCATTTCCCTTTGGCAGATTATAATGTTCTAATTTGTTATTAATAAGTTCATATCCTTTATCAGAAACAACAAAAAATCACCAAAGAAAAGTGTAATAAACATGATTCAATGCTTGTTATAGCATTTGAGATTCAAAAGTATGAATAAGTCATCTGCCTAATAATTTCCAAGTATGTTATCCTATCTGGAACTATTTTTGGCAAGAGGAACAGGGCTCCTTCAAAACCATACACCCAGATCTTAGTGAAATCATTATAAGCATACCAATCTCCCCAGTTATGGTTGACCTTCCCTCTTTGATCCTTCTCCTTAGGTAGGAGAAACTTCTATATTTTTGGTGACAAATTATAGTCACAAGGGTGATCAAGAAGCTTGTAAAGTGGCCTCACAAAATATTCTTCAAAGTATAAATAATGTGATCTAACACAGTTGTTGTCCCATATCACAATCCACATTTGTACATGCCTAATGCTTCCATTATCATCCACATCTTTTATCCTCAAATGATCACTCCATATTCTGATGGTTTACCCCTCATGTAGGATGAGATGCATAAATACTGAATAATGTTTGAAACAGATGCATTCATTATTATTTTTTATAGAGGTGAGGGTATTATTGAGATCATCTTCCAAATATTTAGCATAATCAAATGGTAAAGCGTCTTGATTTGGTATATTATTTGTAAAAACCATTAGAGCTATGGACATTAGTGCAAGAGCATCCAAACCCAGAACTTGACAAGAAAAGTAGTAAGTATACTAAAAATATTCTTCAAATAAGCTCACAAAGAATAGAGGGCTTTCATCATCTGAAAATACTTTGAGTTGATTCTCTTCAACTCATGATCTATGCAAAGGAAACCTCCATCTCTTACAACTAGTATCCATATTGTGATACTCTTGTGAAAGGTCTCTAATCTTGAATTTCATATTTGCACTTGTGTCCAATTGAAACACCGTGGAAATATAATTCTTTGTAATAGGAACAAAGGAAGACCCATTTTCAAAATAAATCATACATGTATGTGGGTCATACCTTTCTGCAAGTACCCTAATCAATTCCACATTAACAAATAAGTTGGGTACTACTAAGCTCCCCAAATTTAGTCTCCCTAGGTTAGATACAGGCTGGTGCCTATGCATTTTTTTGTAATGATATATGAACATATCATAACCCCTCATTGGAGTCCATGTGTCCCATAGAACCTTCTATTTATCTTCTAATTTTTCAGCTTTGGGGTTTAATTGTGCACTTCTCCTAGACCTTGGTCCGGAGCTAGGGCATTGATCAATCAAATCTTGATTTAAATGTCGAACTCCTATTTTTTGTGTTTTAGCCTCAGGTGTTTCAGATGTGCTTTCCATAGTATCAATTTGCGGATGAAGCAAACCCTAATTCTTACTTGCAATTTTAATTGGTTTGGATACTAGGAAAACTTAATTCAAGTTCAGGCACTTACTTGAACCAACAATTTCTTCTTAGGTTCCTTCTTCACCAATCACTGCTTCACTCCTTGTCTCTTCTTTCTTTGGATGCTCAAGGATTTTCAAGACCAAATAAAACCAAGATTTGGTGTATAACTCATTTGGCTCTGGTATATAAATATCATCTGATGCCAAATTTCCTGTCATCAGAAGTAATATGAATGCTTTTGAATATCGGTCATTGATTAATCTATCATCACTGTCAATTTTCTCCTCAAAATATTGACATATTAATAGGGAGAGGAAGTTCCTTTGTTGTGTTGAAGGGACAAATATTTTCTTTCACCAATATTTATCTTTGTCCCCAATGAATTCCTTAATTCAATCATACGCCAATTTTTGTTACATCAAAGGGACTTAAAACAACTCAATCCGATATCCAGAAGTCCCTTCGATCTATCCATCAGAGAAGTCTTGAAACTGTCTCTTTGAATTTCCATTGTTACTTTGGTGTATCCAAGAGACCAACTTATATTAAATTATATCTTTTCAATTTCGACCGATGTAATATTTACCTTTTGTATTATTAGATCTGGGGACTTCCACAAGTTGCTTTTTATATAATTCGGTCTCTTCGATGAATTTGATGTTTTTTAATGTGGTTCATTTCATTGAAGGGACTCTAGAACATCTCCTCTCGATATGTTGCAGTTTTGTTGATAATCTTTATGATTTTTCATGCAAATTGTTTTATCAGAGGTGTTGGAAGAATGAACAAGAACATCTCATTATGCAGTTTTTGTGTTGTCATTGATGTCACCATGTTATATGAGTTGCAACTAAAAGTTGAAGTTAGAGCTTGATCTGGTACTCTGAACCGGTATGCAATTATTATCCTCTAATATTTTGGTCTACAATCCTCTGATGATGAATATCATAGCTTGCAGTTTTGGGAAATGGTTTTTGGATGTTGGAAGCTTGTAAGTTTAGAATCTCATGTGCACAGGTGCTTGTATGGCAAGTTGGCATTATTTTATTGTTGCATCTTGTTATTAGGTCTATCCCTGGCCAACCTAATGAGTAGTTGATGTTGTAATGAATTAGTTTTGTATTGCAGATGTATTGGAGACCTATCTTAGGTCCATGCCGACATGTTGTAGCATGCTACATGATTGAATTGTTTTTAGAAAGGTTTTGTAGAAGTTTGAAGTCGATAGTTAATCTTTTTGGTGAATAAGGGATGCATCTAATTAGGCCAACCTAATTGATGCTTGTGGATATGTCAAATATATATATTGGATAGTTTTGAGTTTGTTTATGTGATGCGAAGTGTGAAAGAAGAAGACAAGTATGCGAAGATGATGAAGTGTGCAAAGTCAGTTTACTAAGCATCAAAGGAACTGAATCAACACTTGTTAGGTGTAACTTTATCAGTTCATTCTCTAGCCATAAGCCATTTTTACATTGTATCTTTGTAGGCAGTGAGCCTCCCTTTTTGGAAAATGAGTCCTGGCAGTGAGCCACCCTTTGTAATACCTTATAACCAATTATACTATATTGTGAGCTAATCCTCACTGTGGTTTTTCCCATTTTGGGTTTTCCATGTAAAAATTATGGTGTTCATGTGTTAAGTGCTTTTATGTTCTGCTAATGCTCTTGCTCATTTTTACTATTATATGCATTGGAGTAATTGGATGGTGTTTGTTCAATAAGTTTAAGATACCGATTCACCCCCCCTCCTAGTATCTTGGGTATTCAACAATTGGTATCAGAGCTTGGTTCCTCTGAAGAAGCCTAACAGCTTGAGGAAGATCTTGAAAATTGAACAAATAGATGACAAAGAAGAACTCTAGGCTACTCTTGAAGATCTTCACAAGGCTGAAAATAAAAATAGAGATCTACAAGAAAATCTTGATGAGGCAAATGAATGCATCCAAAAATTGAAAGAGCAATTGAAGAAATTCAAAGAAATACATAGAGAAGTAGGTGAGCAATTAAAACAAGCAAATGAAGAGATCATCAGTTTGAAGGTGCTAGTGGAGGAAAAGAAGAGAATTGAAGATTGTCTAAATACAATGGTGAAAATCAAGACTAATGAATGCACAAGTCTTGAACAAGAAGTGGTAAACCTGAAAGCAGATCTAGAAAAAGAAAAACTCTATGAAGATAAGTTCAAAACAAGCTCCACGAAGCTTGATGAGTTGATTGAAGGAAAAAAACCAACTAAAGACAAAGGTGGTTTGGGAATGGAAGTAAGTGAAAGCTATAAGGCTATGTAGACCTCAAACCCAGTGGAAAATCAAAAGACTCAAAATAAAGTAAAATAAAGAAGAAATCCAAGAAGCTTTGCTAGAAGACTGCCTATCAAACATCCAAATGCTCAAAGGTACCCATCTTTCAATGGTGTTTTATTTTCATGTAATAAATTTGGTCACAAGGCAATGGAGTGTAGAAGTAGAGTAAACCAGTATGCTAGTTCCTTGTCCAAGCAATGTTTTGCATGCAAGAAAGTTGTACATAGAGCTAGTGAATACAAAACTCAGATGATCAATTGGTTTAATGGAGGTAGAATGAATCAATCCTTTGTTGGATACTCTTATGCATGTAATAAGTATGGACACAAAGAAAATCAGTGCATATCAAGGGTTAATGGAGATCAAACAAATCAAAAAAATGTTGTTTGCTACAACAACAACAAACTTGGACATATTTCAAGAGTATGCAAAAGTAAAGGGGGAAAGCAATCTGATCCGGTAAAGAAGAATGAACCAATGAAGATAGTTGACAAGAATGAGGTTAATCAAGAAATGAACAAGATATGGAAAAAGAAAGAAGAGCTAGTAACATCAAGCGAGTATGTGCCCTCATCTGGTGCAGACAATTCCTCTGGAAATTAGACCCAACATGGTCTTAGGGGGAGCATTAACAAAAAATTGTTCAAACCCCCTGGATATCTAGTGTGTCAGACTTTGGCACAAAGATATGTTGTAAGGAATAAATAAACAGAGCTTATGCAAAAGGAACCGGAAGAAAAGTTGCAAGCATGATCATTTGTGGAGCAAATTAGGGTTTTTCAATGCAATGAAGAAGGTTTTTATTGTAGACACTAAAAATTATCCTTTGCCTATGAACCCACCTTTGAATATCAATTCCTCCTTCTACTTGCATAATTAAATATTTTTAATTATTTAATTAATTCATTTTTTTCTTTATTCTTCCCTTGATTAATTAAATAAATTTTTTTTATTTAATTACTTCACTAATTAGTCCCTTCCTCTCTATAATTAAATAAATGCTTATTTATTTAATTATTGTCATTTTTCTACTATAATTAAATAATTATTTTAATTATTTAATTATTCATTATCCTCTTCTTCTATAATTAAATAAATTTTATTTATTTAATTATTTACTAATTTGTCATTATCATCCACTTTTGAATTAAATTATTATTAATTTAAAAGTCAACATGTCACATGTCTTATAATTAAATAATGATTTTATTATTTAATTATTCACCTTCCCTCCCAAATTAAATAATTTTATAATTATTTAATTTTCTCCAACAACCTCTTTCTCTATTCTAACCTCATTATCTGTGTCATTCTTATCTTCTCTTGTCTCATTCATTTTCCACCCTTGATTGAATTATCTTATAATTCAATCTTGGCAATTAATCCTTATCATTGCCCTAATTTTTCCCTAACCCTATTTCATACTACAACTTTCAATCTTGGCCATTGATTAAGACATCTTATTGACATCCAATCTCAACCATCAATCCAAATTAGACCTTGCCTATAAATCAACCCTCTCATAAGCCATTTGGGGGGTTGATTCTTCAAGTATCCTTATGCTTCCAAAATCATTCTTGTATCATTCATCCATTTTTATCTATCATCTCCATCTCAATATTATGTTGTTGAATTGAGCAACCAAAATATCAAATCAATCAAATAATTCATCCATCATTGTGTTTATTTGAGGTATTGAGATTTGGATTAGGTAATGCATGTTATTGTTTTATCATTTTTATTGTATCCAAATGATGCAGGAGCATCCAGTGGTGTAAGGGCAATCATGCATCACCCAAAAATATGTTTTCCTTTCTATTTTTTTGTTAGTTTTTCGTTGATGTTTTTGCATTTATGGATACCCTTTTCGTCAAATAAGAGTTCCCAACTTTTAGAATTGCATTTCTGTTTTTTCTGCTCAATTTCTATTTTTAGTAGTTTTGAATTTGAAGGCGTGAGGAGGAAAAAATTTATGAGAAGCTTCAGGAAAGAAAAATAAGCACTTTGGCGAAAGAATCAGGTCAAGATCATTCCCGGTTTGAAATTTATTCAAGTTTCAATTTCTGCTTTTTGCCTTGAAAAATATTTCAAGTCTAATTTGAGGCACTAAACGGTCTCGTACTGGCCCAAAAATTGTTGGAACCAACAAAGTTGGTTCTTAGCGTGTTCTTCACTCTAAGACCTTTCCAATGGTTCGTCAAACGGAGTCCTGAGTCAAAAGTTATATCTCCTAGAAGTTGGTGCATTTTTAAAAATGTGCTAATTTTTTAATGTAGTTTTAAAATTTAAATTTCAAATTATAATTTTCGGTGCCAAACCACCAAAACTCATAATTCTAATGTATTTTTGGCTCCAAGATTGAAAAGGAGCTACTTATGGGTGGGGTTTTGTTGATGATGATTTTGGCACCACAACAATGCAAGCAGAATATTACTATTCTACTTCTCCTGAAAGAGAAAGGCAACACATGGATGCCTTAGCTCCCAAGGTCTTTGTAGTTGGTTCTTAACTATGTTGATGTTACTTAGTGGTCAATGCAACAGTAATATTCAAGGGGCCTACTAGTGTGAACTTCTGGATTGTTCAAGATTAGGCATGAATTTAAACCTACTCTAACCAGGGGTTTTAAAGAAACATAAAATGATAGATCAAAGCTTTGAAATAGAAAAAGAACAATAGTTCATCCAACCTTAACCAGACTTGTTAACTTCAAGGAATTTGTAAACCAAAACTGCAGAACAAAGTAAACTTGTGATTGACACACAACCTCCTTCATTCACAGTGCTAATTCGCATAACAGATTTTAATTACCATTTAAATAAAACACAAAATAATATTTCATTCCTTGAAGACTTCACAAATCAAATGATCAATTAAGACAAATATCATTCAGGAACACAACATGAAGTAGATTAAACTCTGATTGCTTCTATTGTCAACAAAATAGATAAGCAATATTTACAAAGCTGGCACAATCACCAAAGTACAAAGAATCTGAAGCTCCAAATTATTTCCAACTACACTAAGAGAACTTAGAAAATACATTGCAGTCTGTACTAAAATCTAACTGCTAACCAAAAGGACAAGAGAAGCGCTCACTACTGAGAATCAAGATGCAACTCTATCTCCTTCTGTTAACTGAATAACTCCTAATTTTTTCTTCTAATTGTCTGTTCTAACTCTAACTGTTTAACCTTAGAAATTCTCTAAAAGTTCTAACCCTTTACAAAGAGGCAAGCATGCCATTATATACAGAATGTACCCAACGAATGCGTTGTCCCCTGCGCTAGGGTTTACAAAATATCTGCACCTAGGAGAGTCAGCTCTTAGATCTTTCTGAGGAAAGTCAAAACTGCATTCAATGTGAATCCTTGTTGTCCATGCTGATGAAGGATTTCTACTCCCAGGAGAAGTCTTTAGATATTTTTGTAGCTACAACATTTACTCTTTTGTCTTTGTGTCCACCTTCGAATTCTACCCAGGGTCATCTTGAATGCTCGGAATATCTCTAGGGCACTTTACCATTAATACTGGTCAATCTTGGCTGGTGGTTACCACAACTGTCCCTATGAGTCCTAGTTTCTCCTTTCCTTTAGCCTCCTTCTGTCCTAGACTTCTCTGTACGTTGACCATCCTCTAGAAGCACTGTCGAGCCTCCCACAGATCTGAACATCGTCACCCGAGCTGATCCATCATCGTCTATTCTCATAAGGAAACCATCTTGCTTACATTCTGTTAGTCTTTTCCACAGGGGCAGTCAATTGATCAATGGCTCATCTTAGCTCTCTCTGATTGGACGATCATATGCCATGCAAGATTCTTTGGCGGTCAAAAGTGGTCCGATCAACATCACATATCGGTGAGACACCATCGGTGTCTCCCCGATGTAGCTTCACCATTCTGTAGTTATCGGCATGACACAAGATAGTCGGTATGATGTTTCAGCGAGTTGTGGAAGTCACATCAAGCTCACAAAACTTATCGGAAAGACTGAATGCTCTTGGGAGGATATCATAGCGAACCTCAGGATCCGTTGGCGAGCTCATTTTTCATGTCGGGGAGAGCATCACTTGTTGTCGTGACCTCATGGCGAAGTCTTCTTATTCTCCCCGAGCTCACTCTTCTTCTCCGGGCTCAAGCTCTTTCCACTTCGGTGAAACCTTCTTTCTTTGCCAAGACCTCCTGGCGCACATGTTCTTTCTCCCCAAACCCTTTTTGTCGACAAGAGTCACGGCGAAGCCAAACTCCTTGGGCGAGCTCATTTCCTTTCGCTGAGACCCTCTCAGGTTGGCAGGACATCCTACCGAACCCAATGTAGTCGCTCTGAGTCTCCCCGAGTTAGAGATTTTTGACGTGATCTCTGCCCTTCGACAAGACATTTTTTCGAGAGCATTATTTTTTGGTGATCTCCTGTCGTTTTGGGGAGACACTTTGTGGTCACCAAAACCTTTTAGCAATCCTAGATCACTATGCCGATGCCACTTTTGTCGCTGAGACCTCATGGTGAACTCTTCCTTACCTCCCGACGGGCCCATTCTATATGTCGGGGAGGCTATGATGTTTTAGGGAGACCTTACCTTGAACCCCTTTCTTCTTATCGAGCCCTCTTTGTCTTCGGCAAGACTCTTCCATGTCGGTAAGACATCCCAATGAAGGCACCTTATTCACTTAGAGTCTTCCTGACTCCCTTTTGTTTTCTCTGGGCTCCCTTTTTTTCCTCTTTCGACGAGACCCTATTGATCTCGGGGAGACCTTTCATCGAACGTCTCTCCTCTCCGCGAGCTTACTTTGTGTCGCTGAGACTTATCAGAATTGGGGAGACCTTACCCCAAATTTCTCTTCTCTTACTGAGCCAATTTCCCTTCGATGTGACCTTGTTTCGGCCAAACATTATGCTAAAGCCACAACCTTTTGCTGAATTCTGCTGTCGCCAAGACCCTCTCGAGTCGGCAGGACATCCTACCGAACCCGTTGCATTCGTTCCAAGTCTCCCCGAGTTTGAACTTCTCGGCATGACCTCCTCCTTTTGGCCAGACACTATGCCGAAGGAATCATCCTTTGGTGATCTTTTATGTCGGGGAGACCTTTCTTTAGTTATACCAACATGAATTTCTTTTGTTCCCAGTGTGTCGGTGTAACACCCTCTCGTCAGGGAGACGTCCTATAGATACCTCATGTCTCGGCGAAAGCTTTACTAGCTCCCCCTTTTGTCGCGGTGACATACTGATTTTCTCATCGAAGACCACCGATGGAATCCCCTCACGCTGTGTCAGTGTGACTTTCTTTCTTCGCCGAGACCTCTCTCCAAAGCAAAGTCTCTCATTGAGATGTAGTACTTTATTGGAGGTCGACGAGACATTAGCACTCAGGGAGACTTTCCACCAAAGAGATAACGCTCACCAAAAGGACTTGTTTGCTCATTCTAATAGTCGGTGAGACATTAGGATTTCACCAAGACTCTACCCCAAACTCAATATCTCTCACTGAAGTGTTTGAACCTTTTGATAGTCGGTGAGACTTCGTGAACTCACCGAAACATCTTGGCGGGGAGAAAAACCTTTGCCGATATACGGATCCCTTTTGTCGCCAGTCGGTGAGACCTGAGGATCTCGTCGAGACCTTTCATTGAAGGAAAGCCCTCATGTCGATAGAAAATTCCATGTCACCGGGACTCTAGTTGATGTCTTGCAGATTGATGTCGGCACATGAATTTCACTCACTGTGAGATCCCTGGGGTCTTGCTGACTTTTTTCTTAACTGATTTTTGGGACCAACTGGATTGAGGAATGGCATCTAACTGAGCTCGCCTAGCAAATATCACCAGGTGCATGATTCAATCCTACAAAACAAATTCTTCCATTAGTCATCAGAAGGAGATAAGATATACTATCATATGATACACTTCTGCTTGTGATTATTTCATTGAATACTTAGCAAGAAGGGAACCAACTTAGGTTGAGACAGAACCAATATTAAACAAGACAAGAAGACAAACTTAGGCAAAAAGCAGAAGAACTCCCAAGAGAAAAGAAAATAACAAAAAGCAAAGACAACAAAAGAGAAAGGGGGACCCATTTTGATCCAGATCAAAGTGGGGTGGTTATGCAAGGCATAACATGTTTTCTGATTTTTGGTAGCTTTTTGGGGAAAGATCGCATACTGCGAAAACAGGGAATTTCTGTAGTTTTTGTGACTTGCATGTATTGCAAAACTCTAGGATTTGAGATCATCTGCATATAAGATTTTCATATTCAAAATAATAATAATATTCTCTGGTTGTGTGTGATTTTTTGTGTCTTGGGTTAGCACCCTCGACATGAAATTTTTTGTATACATTTTGGTGAACCTGATGTGAACCCCCTAACTAATTTTTAGCTCAATATTTTGAGAAATTTTGAGGAATTTTGGAGTTGGATCCTTTTTGTTGCAGGTTTTGTTAGCTTTTTGTTGCAGGTTTTGCATCATTTTGGGGACAAAACCCTAGTTTTCAAAGATTTGACCATATCTCTCAAACGACTATAGATAAATGGCTACAAATGTTTTCACAAAAAAAATTCTACATGTTGGGGACAATATCAGGAGTTTCCAGTCCAAAAAATAGATTTTTTGAAGTTGTTTTTACTTTCTTTTATAAATTTTTTTTCATGAAAAATCAATTTTGAGAAAAAATTAGCAGATTTTTTTGATATTTTTATATTTCTGGAAACATCTCTAAATTTCAATAGGGGTCTATTCTTTATGTTTTTAATTTGGATTAAAAATAATTAGACAAAAAATAGATCTTTGAAAATTAGGGTTTTACAAAGATTTGCTTATATCTCACAAATAGTTGTAGATCTTTTCACAAAAAATTTTCTATAGATTTGGGATGATGTTAGGTGCCTTTAGTCCAAAAATCAGAATTTTTGGATATGTTTGAATTTTTTATTATATTTTTTGTGATTTTTTATAAAAAAAATAATGTTGGGTGCAAAACAACAAATTTTTTGGATTTTTTTACATTTTTGGAAAGCTATAAAAATTTCAGCAAGGGTTTATTCTTTGTGTTTTTATTTTTATGCAAAAAACATTTCCAAAAATCAGATTTTTCTTGACTATCTAACCCTCTAATATTAGTCATCAATTATCTTGTTAGGGTTTTTCCTTTGTTGTTGGTTTTGTAAATGTACAAAAAAATAAACACTTCAAAGGATAAATTGGATCAAGTTGACAAAAATTTGGAGCTAAAGAAAGTCTAGGTGCACACATTCCATCTTTCATCTCTAATTATTGTTTGTCAACACACTTCAATTTGGGGCTTAAAACGAACATCTTATTTGTTGTCACATGATTGAAATTGGGCTTAAAATGAACCTGTATCAATGGGTTATTTTCAAGTAGGTTGGCAGATTAGATTAATAAACAAAACCCAAAAAAACTATGAAACACATTGCAAGCTTAAACAAATTAAAACAATTATACCTATTACTCGTTGCTTCCACGATTCATTTCCATAGCACCTTCTAGCTTGCAACAATTGTGATTGTTGCCCTCAGATTTGTGTGTGTGAGAAAATGATTGTGACCAAGCCATTTGCAAGTTTTGAAGGATTTAAATGGCAAATAAAGACTATGCCTATGACAAATTGACTATAAATATGAGTAAATAATCAAAGTAAATAAGCTAAATGCAAAGTAAAATCTAAGCATAAATGTCTATAATAATGAAGTGGTCCCAAAATGTGAGAAAATTTGTCATTTTATAGAAAATGCAATTTTGGACGGACGGACGAGATTGAAAGCTAACGAAAGCCTAAAATCAGTGGACGAGATTTCATGTGACAATCCCTAATCAGGGTTAGGGAAGAATCATTAAATGGGAGGTCAAGATGTCATTTGAGAAAATTGAATCGGCGGTCGAGAATAAATGTGACAATTAGTCAAAAAGATAAAGATTTTCAAAAATCAAGAAGATAAAGACTGCTTGATTTGTAAGATTTAGAAAATCAAGAGGATAAAGGTTGAACTAAAAAGCAGATTTGAAAATTCAAGAATTTACTCAATTACTTGATTTTTGGAAGAAGATTACCATTTTGAATTAAATAAATTCAAAATATGGATTTTGTGTGACAATAAATAATCAATTTTCAGATTATTTACCAAAAGAAGTGATAGTTAACAAATGTGAGGCCATTTTAAAATGATGGAAATGTCAAATAAGGAAATTAAATAATTAAAGATAATTATTTAATTTAGATATTGTGACCAATAATTAAATAAATTAATAAATTTATTTAATTATGAGAATTAGTGACATTAAATAAATAAATAAAATTCATTTATTTAATAATCAGGAAGACATGGGCGGGGGCCCTAGCTCGGTTGGCTAAGTAATTCCGCTAAGGCTCTACTGGTCACGAGTTCTAGTCCCCCCGTGGGAATGATAGGGGTCCAATACGTCACTGCTAAAAGTTACCCGCATCATACTTTATAGGGTCACATTCCATCAGCCTAAAAATAATAATAATAATCGAAGACATAAGGAATTAAACAAATTGGAGATTTATTTAATTGTATGTAGACACTAAAATGGTTCTGAGAATTAACTAATTAGCACTTATTATTTGATTAATTAATCTTAAATTATCTACTTAATAAATAAATAAAAATATTTTATTTATATTAAGTTCATTATTAATTCTTCTATTTTATCATATTATTTCTCTCTTAATTAAACAAACAAAATTAAATACTTTTTTTATTTAATTATTATTATTATTATTATTTCTTCTATACTTTATACATTAATTCCATCTTAAATTAAATACACAGCTTCAATAATTTGTGTTATTTAATTACCTCATCACATTTCTTCTTAATTAAATAAAGATATCTTAAAATTTTTAATTTAATTATCATATTCCTTTTATTTTAATTTAATAAACAACTTCTATAGTTTGTTTTGTTAAATTATTTATTCCCCTTTTGCTAAATTTAAATAAATTAAAATTATTAAAATTAATGCATAAATCATTTACCACTATTCACTCACCAATAAAATTAAATTTTTAAAATCTAATTAATTCTACTGTCATTCACGGGAAGAGCTTCGGGGGCAAACCTGCAGGAAGTCCTCTCAATCCTCTTCCAACCACCTTCCCTCTCATCTTGCCTGGTGTTTTTATGGGGATAAACAATCCTCCATGATCAGCTTCATCTTCTCATCCCATGCCATTCAATTCTCTAGATTGAATCCCGGCCTCTTATCCCATATCCCTGTGCAAATGTGTTGCCGTGAAAGCTATAAATACAGCTCTTTGGCTATAGGAAATGGATCCCAACTTGTGCAATCTTACTCTACAGGTTTTCCAAGCATCAAGCATTCATCCAGCATTCAAGCATTCAACATTCATCCAACATCCAACATTTGCAGTCATGGCTGCAATCACAGTAGTTTTTAATTATTTAATCATATAGGAAATAGAATAATTTAATTCTCATTCTCTAAGTGTCATTTCAATGGTCTAATTAGCTTCTAAAATCTGAGAGCAAAGTAGATTAGAGAGATCTTTAGAGTTAGAGAGCAATAGGATAGATTTCTGAAGATTTTTAGTTTAAATTAGTTTAAATTTCTTAAATCTTAGATGCAATGTCTTATTTAGAGGTGTAGAAGCATGTTTAGATTGTTTAACTCATTCCTACGCTTACAATTTGGTGCCCACTGTGGGGCCTAACCCCATATTCTGCAAAATTTTTGTGAAAAGTGTCTTACAGGTATTGACGTGTTTGTTTTCGCGAAACTGTGGTTTTTTATAGCGCGTTGGAGAGATTTTGTAGTGTGTCGAAGAAAACTTATAGCACGTCGGTCGTCTGTTTTAGCACGCCACTCAAATGTTTTAGCACACCACACAATTGTTTTAGCACCTCAACCGACTGTTTTAGCACTTCAACACAATTCTGCAGCACTTCAGGGCTCTGTTTTAGCGCCTAGAAGCTCTGTTGTAGCACTTCAGGACTCTGTTTTAGCGCTTCAGATTTAGTGTTTTGATAGTCAATCTTAAAATGGCCATATCTTGGTCATACGGATGTCTTTTTCAATGCTTTTTTTTTTTTGAAATGGGGTAGAATTTCATAAGCTATGCAATGGTGTAGGTATTTATCACTTTTTGTAGAGCTAAAATTTTCAATTTTACATTTAAAGTCAAATCACATTGTAACTTGATCTAAGGTTTAGGGTTTTCTGGATCCAACGCATCTGCGGCCAGATTTTTGTCCTTTGGTTTCTTTTTAGTTAAAATTTATCAATCCTAAGATAGAAAATTGGTTAAAATTTATCAATCCTAGGATAGCAAATGGATAAAAATTGATCAATCCTAGGATAGAAACTTCATCATTTCTTGTGGGATTAAAATTGAACATCATGCTTTTTATGGAGCAATATCTCCATATAGTTTAGATCATTTGTCTTTTGGGTTTTAAACAAAAGAACAACTTCTTTGCTGTGATTGGGTGATAGGTTTATGCTCTCCCCTTGACTGGGTGCATCAGAATACCAGACTCACTTTTACTTTGCGCATTTTCAAGCTTTCATTAAAACCTTTAGACAGGCCTGCCGTAGTGGGAAAAAGTACTCACCCTATGGGAACGACCTGAGTGGGGACAGCCAAAAGCCATGGCATTCCAACCCACTTTAAAATTTATGTGAATTTGGGGAAAACCTCTTTCAACGGAAGTGTCCAGGATAACCATCCCCAAAATCTTTTTTCTAAAGATTGGGAGGTCTCTCGAGGGAGTTTATCTATCTGCTGCTCTGAATGGAAACCCAATCTAAGAACCTAGAAATAGAAGCACGCTTGTTAGTTTCTAAACATTGTAATACTCGGAGATGCAGGGGCGGGGAAGAATCTACCCTCAAGCACTCACCATATAATTGCCAAGGACTGTTTGCTTAGGGGATCCGGTATCCACTTCCGTCACTCTGAGTACGCACCTGGAAAAGACAAAAACATGGGCACCCTCTAGGGGGTGACATGGTTGTGTGAGTCGACGCAATTCCAAGCTATGGGTCGTTCGAGTATATAATGATGACCTTTTGTCTCTAGAAGTGAGTCTATCTAAATTGTCTTATCTGTTATAAACCAGTGAAAATCAAGAAGAACCATGTTTGGTTCTTGAACATACACTCTTTGTTTAAGAATTTAGGATTTAGTCAACAACAATTCTATTTTTTCTTGCTATGTTTTCTTGTCATTAAAACAGATAAGATCATCCCAAAAAGAAATGCAAACCACCATGGCTGAAATAGAGGAGGATCAATTGAATGCTTTAGCTTATCAACTAAAGAACCTTCAACAACAAATCTGGGAAACAACCACAAAGAAATATCTAATGCCAAACATCTACCCATATCCTCTTGACCAAACAATGAACATGAGACCTTCTTCACTAACAACTCCATCATCCAAGTTCAATATCTTTGAATTTTTCCAAAATTTCAATAAGCCCAAATCTCAGTCCTCAAATACAAATGATATTGAACAATCTTATCATGTCACACATTTATCTCCATCCACCATAAGCCAAAATGAACCTCAATATTCTTTCACTCAAGTTAACAATTCCATCCAATCATCCTCTTCTATCATATCTTCTACATCCAATGATTCATGTCAAACTCTCACTCCAAAGCATGCTAGCATAGACTCCTCTACACATCAAGATCAAAATATTCTTTCCACTCCATCCAATGATTCCAAAATCTCACAAAGTCTTCCCATCTTTGATCAAGATCCCATTTCTCAAGAATCTTATGATGATCCCCTCCTTTCACTTTTCATCCAAAATAATTCACATCCATCTCAAGAGACAAGTATCCTTCCAAGTTCTTTTTCCACATCATCTAATCAATCCATACCATATCATGATTCTATTGCATCACAATATCATGATAGTTCTTCCATCCTATCTAATGATTTCTTACCAATTGACGATCAAGACACGCTTTCTACGAAATCTCATGATTCCCTTCCTCATCAAGATCAAGATATGCTTCCATTCAAGGATGCCCTTTCATCCCATGAAGATGTTTATCCTTCTCATGATCAAGATATGTCTTTCATACCACCTCATGATCCTTTTCCAAGTCAAGATCACAATATCCCATCATCCCCATGTCAAGAGCCTATCACACCTATTCACGCTATCCATGAACCCCATACCTATAAATTTGGATCCTCCACCTTTATCCATTCTAGTTTACTTCCAACACCTATCCTTTCATCCATATCATATCCTCCCCAAAATGGACTTGCATCTTGTTTCACAAACAATACATATCCCATTGGCAAACGAATGTGTCAAAGTATGAACTACAAAGGCAAAGGATTAGGCATTCATGAACAAGGTATCCTAGAACCCCTTTCTATTCAAAAACACCCATATCACCATTGCCTTGGTTATATACCTAAGTGTTCTAGTCCATCAAACCTACCATCTATCCTAGGTTCTCATCTTAGTTCATCAAACCTTCCATCTATCCTAGGTCCTCATCCTAGTCCATCAAACTTTCCATCTATCCTAGGTCCTCATCCTAGTCCATCAAAATCTCCATCTATCCTAGGTCCATATCCTATTCCTCAAGAACAAACAAAGGCACACATCTTTGATGCCCTTTCAAAATTCTACCCACATTCACTCATCCATAATACCTCCATACCATTCATCTCAATCCACCCCTCCCATTGCTCTTGGAAGAAATTTGGGTGCCAAATATCAGAAGCTTCTATATCAAAATCCACATGTATCAAAGGATCAACATGTCTCCTTGAAGAGACATGCAAAAATAAAAGAAAACTTGATCCAAAATCAAAGGAAATCAAAAGGCCACAAAGGTCCATCAAAGCAAAAGGAAATTTTCAAAGACCACAAAGGTCCATAAATCAAAAGAAATTCAAAAGGCCACAAAGGCCCATCAAAGGAAAAAGGAAATTTTCAAAGACCACAAAGGTCCATAAATGAAAAATTTTCAAGGCCACAAAGGCCCACTAAGCAAATATCAAAGTCAAAAATCATGTGGATTCCTAAAAGTCTCATAGAAGCAATAAAATCAAAATTGGCATCCAAATTTTCTTATCCAAAAGCTTCCTCCAATCTTCCATATAATAACCTATCACTTTCCAAATCCATTCTTCCTCCATCACTCCACCATCCTTCAAGGTGTGTGCCAATGTTGAGCTTGTCATCCTTTCCATCTATCCATTATCCAACATTCATCCCCCATCATTCCCCTTTAATCCAAACCTTAGCATAAATCCTTAGTCTCTTCCATCATACCATTAATCTACCAGCATTTATGAGTCTAATCCCCATTGCCATGGTTAATTAAAGGGATAATTGGTTGTGAAACTCAATGTTAAAGTCCTTCCTCCATCTCCCTATCATCAATATCCTATCTTCCATATTCCTCTTGCACTCTACACTTAAGGGAAAGTCTCATCCATCTTATCATTCATGGTCATTATCCTTTCTACGCTCATTCCTTACATTTCCACTTTTGATCTCGATAAGGTCAAGAATCTTCTTGAACATCATATATGCTTATCCTATATACCTTATCCATATCTTTCATACCATATCTTTTATCTCATCCATATTCCATCTTACTAGATACATCCTTTCTTTTCATCCTTGGTTTTGATGAGGAATGGGGGCAAAGCACTTGGTCCTTGTGTATATATCTTGTCTAGTTGATCTTGATCATCCCATTCATTATCGTTATCCTTGCATTATTCCATTCCATATCTCCTAGCTTATCAAAATCCATGTCATCATGTCCATTTGCAACCTTGAATCTTATCATGCAAATCATATTTGAGCCTAGCTGTAAAACATTATCCAATCCTCATATCTTTTGTCAATCAATCGTCAACAATCATCAATCTTTTTGTACTTAGAGGATATCAGTAATCCTAAGTACTTATCATTATCATGCCTTATGGAATCAATCATTCTTGGCATATTAATCAATCAACTATTGTCATCTTTCAACAAGAGATATGTTGCTTGTGTGACATGTTTTGCAGTGACTTTCATTTTGATCTATCATTTATCCATGGTTGCATTACCTCTATTGTGGTCCATCTTGTTCCTTCAATCGGTCATACCATCTCATTCCAAATCAAATATCTTGAAAATTCTAAAAACATAAGAAAATCCATCAAAATCCAAAAACATCAGAAAATCCATCAAAATCCAAAAACATCAGAAAATCAAAATCCAAAAACATCAGAAAATCCATCAAAATCCAAAAACATCAAAAAATTAGAAAATCCATGCGAAAACATTCATAAAATTGAAAACACAAAAATAGAGTCTACATCAGTCAGAAAGTGGAGTCTGTGTCAGTCAAACTACAAGGTCTCTGCGTGTATAACATAGGCAAGACTAATCTTTGATCAGTCCCCGAGACCCCTAGGATAGGTCTTTAGGTTACATCATTTGGTCAAACATCTGAGAATATCATGCAAACATCAACACACACATTTCAACATGGATGATCTAATCTAAATAATGATTTGAAAATACTTTAAGTATATTTTGAATTATTGTGCTTTTTATTTTTATCATTTGCTTATCATTTCTTTGGAGCTACTCGATGATGTATTGAACTAGAGAAGCAAGGAAGGAGAATGATACTTTTCTTTGTTTGCTGTTTGTGAGTTAGTCATTATTATTTTGTGAATTGTCGCGGGAAGTGCTCTACCAAGTATCATGGATGACATTCCAATTCACTTAAGAAAATGGTTAATTCTTGTCTGTTTACGCAAGAAATGCTCAGGTCATCTTGGTTTAATTATACCTTGATGCTTGTGTTCGCTTGAAATATCAAAAAATCATGAAAGAAGTACTCAGGTCATCATTGGTCTATCTCATATCATTGATGCTTGTATTTTCTTTCAACATTTTTAAAAAGCTCAGTGATGATACAAAGCAAAATCAAAAGATTGTTGAAATGACACTTAGATTTGCATGATAAAATAGATTTGCATGATAAAATAGATTGCATCCATATTAGTCTTGCATATGCATTTATAGATTTGTTTCAAAGCTACCAATTTCAATCTCAAAAGCTACATGTATGCCCTCTCCTCATCATATCACTATCTCTTCAATAATTCTTAGGATAATATATAATTGTTTTCCTAATCACCTCTTTCTGAATCATTTTCTTTCATTTCAATCATCTCAAATTCCATCCAATCTTAATCTATTATGTCTAGCACAAATCATTTAATTGCATCCTTGGTTTTGTTCCCAACCTTGTTACAAGCCTTGATCCAATCATCATCATCATCGGGATGTATCTTTCCCTATCCTTTTGTGTTGTTTTGGGATGTATCCTTCCCTCATCAACAACACTCTTATCATCATCATCATCAATCAATCTTGGCTTACAACTTGACTGGGGCAACATCACGTTTATCCTTGAATTCATTTGTTCTTACTTTTCATCTTCTCCTTCCATTATCTCTTCCTCATCTCATCTCCTAGCCTATTCATCATTTTGCATCATCAAGTCTCAATACATTAATCACTCCTATACTAAGGCATATCATATCAATCAAAGAAGTCAAATCACACTGCCTAATCAAATCTGAATTAGCTCTAATGAGACTTTGATCAAATCTTGTGAGCATCTATCATTGATCCTCACCTATCATGAGGTCAATTATCAATCAATCATTGATCCTCTCCTATCATGAGGTCAATCATCAATCAATCATTGAATCTCACCTATCATGAGATCAATAATCTTCTAAGCTACCAGGATCATCAATCATCATCATAATCAACTGGAGGAATCAGTATTTCTTTATCGAGAGATAAATTGTTTCATCATTGTTTTTTCATCAAATCATCATCAAATCATCAAATCATCATAAAATTTAAAAATCATAAAAATTCAAAATTCATCAATTTATCTCCTCGCGGGGGCATATATCATTAATATTTCGAATTAATATCTCAAGTGCTATATGCTTCAAACTTTTCATTATCACTGGTAGTTGAGGTAGATTCTTTTTGAAGCAATGTAAACACATCACTAAAGAGGGGAAAATGTAGACACCTAAAATGACCGAGAATTCCACTAATTAAAGATGACTTCTTATTTGGATTAATTAATCTTAAATTATCTACTTAATAAATAAATAGAAATATTTATTTATACAAGTTCATTATTAATTTTCTATTTTTATCATATTATTTAATTAAATAAACAAAAAATTAAATACTTTGTTTCATTTAATTATTATCACACATTTCTCTATAATCAGATCCATTACCTCCATCTTACCAAATACAATCACTTGTGTTATTTAATTACCTCATCTATTTCTTTTCTTAATTAAATAAAGATATCTTTAAAATCTTAATTTAATTATCATATTCTCTCTATTTTAATTTAATAAACAAATTCTATAGTTTGTTTTATTAAATTATTTTTTCCTCTTTTGTTGAATTTAAATAAACCAAAAATATTTAAATTAATGCATAAATCAAATCCCTCTATTCACTCACCAATAAATTAAATTCTTTTCTAAAAATTCACTAATTCTACTGTCATTCATGGGAAGAGCTTCGAGAACAAACCTACAGGAAGTCCTCTCAATCCTCTTCCAACCACCTTCCCTCTCATCTTTCCTGGTGTTTTCATGGGGAGAAACAATCCTCCATGATCAGCTCCATCTTCTCATCCCATGCCATTCAATTCTCCAGATTGAATCCCAGCCTCTTATCCCATATCCCTGTGCAAATGTGTTGTCGTGAAAGCTATAAATACAGCTCTTTGGCTACAGGAAATGGATCCCAACTTGTGCAATCTTACTCTACAGGTTTTCCAAGCATCAAGCATTCATCCAGCATTCAAGCATTCAGTATTCATCTAACATCCATCAAGCATTCATCCAGCATCCAGCATTTGCAGTCATGGCTGCAATCACAGTAGTTTTTAATTATTTAATCATATAGGAAATAGAATAGTTTAATTCTCATTCTCTAAGTGTCATTTCAATGGTCTAATTAGCTTCTAAAATTTGAGAGCAAAGTAGATTAGAGAGATCTTTAGAGTTGGAGAGCAATAGGATAGATTTCTGAAGATTTTTACTTTAAATTTCTTAAATCTTAGATGCAATGTCTTATTTAGAGGTGTAGAAGCATGTTTAGATTGTTTAACTCATTCCTACGCTTACAGTAAGAAGATAATATACCATTAGTGATGTATCGAATAAATAAATAAAATTTATTTATTCAATAATCATGAAGAATAAACATACATGAATTAATTAAATAATTATGAATTATTTAATTAATAGTCAAATGTGGACCAAGGACATAATCAAATGTCATAATTATGCTAGGACAAAAGTAAAATAGAGCTTGTATGGGCTCTAGGGTCATTTTATGTGTCTGTTAGTAACCATTGTCTTCCATCACAAATTTGGTCAGTAAAAAAAAGAACAACCACTTGAGTGTGAATCAAGTGTGTCTCCTCTAAAAACACTCTACTCTCTGGTTCTTTGTTTCATACTCCTTCTTAGGGAGGGCTTTTGAGCACACACACCTCCGGGAGGGATGACCTCAATCAAGGTGTGAATCCAAAGATACGCCTCTTTGGGAGTTGAAATATTGTCACTCTTGGCTAAGCCCCAAAGAACTTTATACCTTTGGGAAGTGAAGGTGAAGGGTGGGTTACCCCTTTCTCCCGGATGTGTGACAGGATTTTGCTTTTAAATCATCCTTAGTCAACCTTGTGCATCCTAGCTCAAGACTTAATTGGCCATACCCACTTGACTAACATTAGGATTGTTGTTGTGTATTCAAGTGTTTGCTCAATCATAACATTTAATCTTGAAAGACAAATTTATCATTGTGTTTGGTGTGTGTGTTCATGCATTTACATGTGAGATCTTGTGTTTGATATATCCCAAGTCAAAACTTTCAATAAACACTTTCCACATCATCCAATCTTTCCAAGCCAAATCATCCTATTCATTCAAGCACTCACATACTAATCATTTTAAATCATCATCATAGTGAAACCATGACAACATTAGAAGACATAGCACAAAATCTCGTTCATATACTTCACAAAGCTCAAACAATCCAATCACCTTTAAACCAACAAACCATTCAAGGAATCCATGAAATGATCCAAAAAATTCAAACAAACCAATCACCTCAAATGCAACAACTCATAGCACAAGCCCAACACCTCATGGCCACTTGTCAAATCCAACAAGCACAACATCCAATCCAATCACCACATCAACAAATTTCCCATCAATCCTATTTCTCACCTCTATCATCATATCAACCTCATCCATCCAAATATCATGTTACCCCTTCATCAACCTATTACACCTCTTCTAATGTCAACCCTTACTCATATCAATCCACCTTTCAACAACCATTATCCTATGCAATCCCTCCATCATTATCACAACAAAAAATCATACCACAAGTCCAAACACCATTCCAACCTCAACACATTCAACCACAATCCTATGTGTCACCTTCATCATCATGCCAACCTAACCCATCTACCTATCATGTCTATGCCACATCAACATATCCACCAATATCACAACAAGAACATGGGAGCCCAAGTCCACCTTGGCAACAAAATCAAGAGTCTTTCAATTCTCATGTTCCATTTGACAAGGGGAACACCAATCTAGTTCATGCACCCTATAAATTTATCATACCACCATCCAATCAAATGCCTATCCCTAATCCACCATGTCCTAGTCCTAATCCTAAGCCTATAACACCATCCGCTATCATTTTCCATCCACTATATTATCCATCTACCCATACACTTGCAAAGGATGTGATCCAATGGCTACTAGCATGAAATAGACCATCCCCATGTCAAGCATCCATTAATGAGCTTACCAAAAAATCTTTGAATGCCATGCCTATTCCTCCAACCCCATCATGTACTCTCCCCCTTGATCCTATTCAAGAGTCTTCCCCATTGATCCTAAGTCAACCTCCATCATGTCTCCATGTTGTTAACCATCTAGAACATTTTGATCCCATTGAAGAGTCACCCCATTGCACTTCCATTCAATCAAGCCAAGAGTTATGTCAAGAGAATTATCCTAAGCATGAGGAAACATTAACCTCTCATTCTAATCAATATCTAGGCCCATATAATGATCCCACTCATAACATACTTCATCCTATTTATGATCAAGCTCCCCTCTATGATCTTACCTATGATCAATAAGGCCATGATGATCCTCTTAGCCAACTTTATGCATTCCATGGTCAAGATCCTATCACTTCACCTATCCATGAGCAAGAAACCTCCATTGCTCCTATCCACACCCTATCTATCCCTATCCATGATCCATCAACATCCACTTTCCTTGATGAGACATATGCATCCCAAGCACACATAGAAGATCAAACAAATACCTTGGATCTAAGTGAACACAATGATAATCAAGATCTAATGATCCTCCATCACCCACTATCAACCACATTGCAAGTCCTCCATCCCACAGGCTTCCACCTCACCATGAATGTTCCCTCCCAGAACAACAAAACCATTGTCTTCCCTTTTGCTTCATTTTCCATCCAATAAGGAACTCGTGTTCTTAGTGTTCCACCTACACCTAGTCCCATTGTCCATTGCATACTCTAAAAAATGAACCACCAAGGTAAAGGTTTAGACCTTCATGAACAAGGTATTTTGGAGCCCATCCATGTCAAAGTCCCTCCATGCTCTTATGGCCTTGGACATACACCCCAAGTACACCAACCTCAAGATGTTGGTACTTCCTCCATGCCTCCTAAGTCCACTTTCCATCATAAATCCTATCATATGCCTAAAAAATTTGTTGCCATCCTTCCTCCATCATCCTACAAATGTCAAAATAATGTGACCATACACCTTCCACCATCCACTTTGCCACCATTTCTTCCAACTCCTAATATCCCTCCATCTAATCTACCTTCATTACTCCCAACACCTCATATCTCCATTATACAATCCCCTTATCCATCCATCCATAAATACCCTAAATATCCTAGTCATGACCAAAAAATGCACAGATTGTGTAAACATAAAGCTTCAAATCATTCCATCCACCCCATGGGATTAAAAAATAAACATTTGGATGCCTCCTTTCATAAAGCCAAAAATCCTAAGGGTCCTAGTCCCTTAGGGTACAAATGCAAGAAACCAAAGAAAAATACATTGAAAAATCCACCCAAAACCATACCTCCGAAAGCAAGGTCAAAAACTAAAATGATATGGTTCCCTAAACAAAAATGCAAGTCAAATAAGGCATCCACCACTCAAAAATCCCAACCATCCTCCTCGCCCCTTCAAAAATTTCATTCCATACAAAAATAT
>VDFB02059621.1:0-27370 GCA_007258455.2 Sequoia sempervirens | reverse complement strand
CCTCAAAACATTGCAAAACTCCAAAAAGTAAATATTTGAAAAAATCCATCTATCTCATCACAAGCACTTTTGCAATAAGCATCGCTACAATAAATTGATCATCATCATCAACCTTTGGTAAAAATTTGAAACAAGTCTAGCGGTTTAAAAGTAGAACTCAAAACGCTAAGTCTTAAGTCTAGGACAATGAGTAAACAAATTGGTCATCTCTTCGTATCGATAATACCATCATTTGAATTTGTCCCATATCAATCATCCCTCAAACAAAATGATGTGCCACCATCCACTAACATGTCCTAGGATGAATCCTTTCTACAATGGGCATTATCTTTTGGCAATAAGTTTTGGATATCATCTTAGAAAACACATCCTTTTCCCATTAGTGGTATTGAAGAGCATTAGTTTGTTTGTTTGCTTGGCTTTATCTTTTTGACTTATCTTATTTTGCGCTTATTCCAAGGACTTCTCGATGATATCCCAAAGTAGCGGATTTAGAGAAATAGGAATGGGGCAATGATCATTATCTTTTGTCTATTGTGCTTGTTGGATGTTCTTGCAATATAACCTTGGTGAATACTTGCTTTGTTAGGCATATATGGAAGAGGTCTAGGGCAACTTGTTGACTATTGTAGGGATAGTTTTACCTTTCCGTGTTTTGGTTCGAGATGTCTGAAACTTTTGAAGTGCATCCTAGCAAGTTTTCCGTATGTCAGGTATGAGCAAGAATACTCCTATCTAATTGTCGAGTCGAAGTCCATCACACTAAGTACCACACCATCCTAGTTGCCTATACCTTGATGCATCATACCACGTGTGTTATCAAACATAAGAAAATTTGGCCCTTTGAAAATCCCAATTCCTCGGCAAGTAATCATCATCATCATCATCATCATCATCATCATCAACATCTATGTCATCTTGCGTCTTGTTGAAATTACTTCTTATTTTCTTACTAACCACACTAACCAAGGTCCTATGACAGTTGCTCATCATCACCATCGATCCTGCATCCATGCATCATTAGCATATTACATAAGCACATCATATAGATATCATTAGCACATTGCATTGCATATCATATACGAAACATTACATTCTCATCATCATATAAATAGGTGCATCCATATCATTGCATTTCACCCATTCCATTGCATCTCATAGCATTATATTAATTATTGCATAAACATTGCATTTGCATTTCATAACCATTTCACATTACCATCTAAATCATCACATAACATTTATGGAATCATTTCATAATCATTTACTGCATAATCATAAAACAAATAGGCATATAAGCATTTAATTCATTACACATTATCATATCACTTGGCATTGACATATCATTGCATCACATACATCACTTAGGATAATAACATTGGTTATTCTAAAAAAAATCATCTCATAAAATCATTCGCATCATACCACAACCATCGCATCATATCACATTCATCATAAATCACCTCATAAATAAGCATTTTCTGCACATCATTATATATACCATATATTAAATCATCTCACACATCACATTTGCATAAAATAAATCATCATATAGTTAACATCATTGCACTTCATAGGTCATAATCAAATGCATAAACATCACTAGAAATAAATGCATCCATAAAACATTACTACAAAGCATATTAAAATAAATCATACATGCATAGATAACACATTGCATCGCATCAAAATCGACTCATATATACACCATATCATCAACTATCATAATACAAATAATAATCGGATCACTGTACATATGTGTCAATTAGTACAAAATGCCCATCGAGCTATCAAAAATGAGCCCATAAGCCACCAAAAATGTGTATCATCTGAATCATGCCCAATCTCCGTGGATGCTACCCTCGCCCCTATCACCGTGACCCTCTGGTGGTCTCTGGCTGGCCCGCTCTGAATACTCTGGAACCTAGGCTACTCTAGGAACATGATCGTGATAGGCTTGGCGATAGTACTCTACCTCTTGAACGGGTTCCCTCTGGCACTATACCCTGAGAGGACGAAGCGGCTGTCATGATCTCTATCTGCTGCCTATGACCTAGCTCTGTGGCTGCCTGTAGCTCTATGACCTGTCGCTGCTGTATAGCCTGATCTCTCTCCGCTCTAAGCTACTCCCTCTTAGCTCATGCCTGGTCCCGCTCAGCCATCACTACTTGTATCTGTGCCTATAATTGCAAAATCAGGGCATCCCGCGCATCTTCCTGCCCTACTAGCTGTGCCCATGGCTGTACAGGAACCTGACCCTCACCCTCGGCTCGTGGTGGTGGGACAGGAAGATCCTGCTACTGGTCTTGCATGGGGACATCTTCGTGATATGGTGGAACTGGGGGCACAAATGGTGGGTCCTATTGAATCACGACCCTGGGACCTCGTCCTTGTCCTCTCCCCCTGTCTCTGACTCTATATGCCTCTGGATCCTCACCTGGAATAGTCAAATGGAGAGGAGGCCTGAACCAATCCCTGTATGCCTGTGTCGTGCCTGGATCTGCCAATCCCTGATCGTAGGCCCACAGTTGGGCTACCAGCTGCCGAAAACTATCAACCGCCTCCGCTATAGGAATACTTGGCCCCCATGCCACCTGTGTCATGTTGCATGCAAAAACAACCACGTAGCCATCATTTGGCTGATCTTGTGGCTCTCCGAACTGACGTTGTATGAACTGAGAAAATACTACTCTATCATGGTATTCTCTCGACCCTACATATATGTATCCTGCTTGCAGTAGAAGAGTTGCGCTGCATCATCAGCCCATCTAAGCTGACCGAGGTAGGGTCTCCAAATGAACACAACCATCTCATCTATGACTCGCCTCCAGTGGGGGATCGCGTGCTCTTCGGTGTGTGTGAAGGACACACCACCTCTGTACCGTGCCATCAGGGCATCCTCTACTCCCATTAGAACCATAATGACTCATGGACGCACCACAAAAATGTGCTCCCATGCCCAAATGTGCATAAGTGTCACCCCAGCTCCCAGTGCTCTGCCATCCATGTATGCATACTCATGCAAATCTCTATAAAGGGAAGCCAAAAGGATGACCCCCCATGCAAATTGAACTGGCCTATCCCAGACCATCCTCTCCTAGCAGTATCCCCATCTAGGACTGAAATACCACCCTCGTCTATCTGGAGCAACCAAACCTGAGATGATTGCCGCAATCGCCCAGCGGAAGGGAGGTGCTATCACTCTGTACATCTCCAGCTCGATCTGTCCCTCACAGTAAATGATATCTCATATGGTGAGGACCCAGGTGCAGCAATCGCGTCCCTCCTCCATATCATAAATCACTTGGTGGCCATGAATGGGTAACCGTAGTATGCGCCAAATGTCCTCCAGCGTGATGGTCACCTCACCAGTGGGAAGATGAAACGACGATGTCTCACTATGCCATCTCTCGACTAGCGCTGATAGCATCCCAAGGTGTGTGCACATGGGTGCTATGTACGCAATGTGCCAAAGCCTGGCGGCCCCCAGTCGGTCCTAGTCTCTATTGCTAAGACCCTGAAGAGCAGTTGCCAAGTCCATGATCGGTGCTTCCGAGAGTACAGCTCCCTAGGCCCGTCCTGCATCAGCAAAGTTAGCATGTTAATTTTTTTTGGAAAATTCCTAACCTAACGCTCCAAACTTGCATCCAGCAGCGCAGTTTGTGAAGGCGTCACAGTTTGAGTTTTCTCAAACTCTGATGCTGGACTCGAAATTTCACCATATAGCGCCACCGCGGTGCGATTTCACCCCCAATGTCACAATTTTCTTAAAAAGGGTGCCGCCGTGACGCACTTTTCTCAAACTGGTCCGCGAGTCCAAGCCAAGCCCGAGCCCAGCAGTGGAGTTTTTAAACTCCAAATTGCACCGCTGCGGTGCTAAATAGTGCCACTGTGGCACAAAATGGCCAAAAGTGGTGCACTTCAAACACCGAGCGGTGCTATAATAGCACCGCTAGAGGCGAGCTCTCCCTAAAACTAGTAATAAATGCACTAAATTGAAAAAAATGAAGTTTCAGTTAGGGTCACATACCGGGGCACCGATGCCTGGTGGTCACTGGTAGGTCCGAACTCAGTCCAAAATGTGTAGTGGAAGCTGTCGTTGCACCATATCTTCAGGAGGTTAGAGCTCAAATGTTGAGGTTTGCTAGCGGAGGTGTGTGAAAATGACTTGAAAGTGATCCCTTGGGCCCCTTTTAAGCCTAAAAATTAGGGTATTTTGACCCTCTAGGGCTGTCTTGCTAGGGTTTTGGACCCCGCACCTGTTTTCGTCCATTCGAGACTTGTTTTTCATCATTTTATTGCATTTAGACACGTTTTTAGCCTCCCGGACCCCTTTCGGACCTCTAGAGCACTTTTTCACCTTTTTTCGCGAGATCACCCAAAAAATTGAAATTTTCGTCCAATCTCTCGAGGGGGCATCATAATGGTATTTTTTCTCTCACCATGTATTGGTGGGGCATGTTTTAAAATCAATTTTTTTTTGGCTTTGATCGAGATTGTTTATTCTTTGAGCCAACGCAATGAGTGCCTTGCTTCAAAGAGGGGAAAAATGTAGACATCGAAAATATACTGATTGACATCGTGCATCTGATCTTGACTTGCTAACATCGTTTCTTCCTAAATCATCCCTCGGTCTAACCATTTAATCAAATTCTCTTATCTGATTAAATTCATCAATATTCATCTCTTAATTAAATAAATCATCTTGTTTAATCAAGTCACTTTCTCTTGTTAATTAAATCAATCCATCTTATATAATTATCCCTATTTAATTAAATAATCAATTTATTTGATTAAATCTCTAAAGTCTATCCATTAAATTAAATAAATTAAAACCTTGTTTGAGTTTAATCTAACACCATCTCTTTAATTAAATAAATCAAAATATTTATTTAATTAGCCTCTTATCATATTCCTCTCTTATCGATTTAAAATAAACCCATAAATTTGGAGTCAAAATAGGGTATACATCTAATCTCTTTGTTAAATTAATTAACCCTTGATTAATTTAATCTCATCTCATGTCATCCTCTAGATAATGCAAGTTTCACATGAAAATAGATTTAATTCAATTATTAAATCTCTATTTTCCTCACAAGGCATCTTTTGGAATATTCTCTCAATTTGAATTCAAAAATTCCAAGTCAACATGTACATCCAACAAGGCAATAAATTCATCTTACATGTCCTTTACCTTGAGCCAAGTGGCATTTATTGCATTTTCCCTTCCCTCTTACATGTCATTTCAACAAATTTGAATTTCAAATATTGGCATTTATTGGCACAAACCCCAAATCTTGCACAACCATCATCCATTCATAGCTTGACAAGTGGCATCATATCCTTGGATGAAAGTTAGTCCCACATTGCTCAAATTTGGGCTTTCATCCATCTTGAAATCCTATAAATGAAGAGCTCCTCTCCTCATTTCATCATCCACAATTTGAGTATAGTTACCATGCTCAAATATCTATCAAGTTTCATACCATTGAGTTCTTAGCTAGGTTCTTTTGCAAATTTAGCTTGGAGTCTTCATCATTCATCATCAAAAGTGGATCACATTTCTTCATCAAATCTACATTTGAAGCTTGCAATCATAGGAATTGGGAAAGGGCCAAATTTCCACATCAAATTGGCACCAATTCCCCCATGGGATTGAGAGTTTGCATATTTAATTAGGATTCAATCTTGTTTTTGTGATTTCATTGTACTTTTCATCATTCTCTTCCTAATTTGAGTTATGTTAATGAATCTCATGGGGAATCCATATTTAGGCTTACATTTCCTTGTTTAACTTGTTTAATCATGTTGTTTTGCAGGTACCTAGACTGAGGGTTTACACTAACTATTGTTAGCAAGGGATTGACTAGAGGTAGAAAAGCAACAAAATCCCTATTGTAATCCATCACAAAGAGGTTACATGGAGCTCATGTAGTGGAAGAGACACCCTTTGAGAAAATAGTATAATATAAGGGACACATCCCATCAAATAGATATATGTATAAGACAAACTAGAATGTAACAATAGTAGTAAAAATATATAAGAAAGAAAGGATAGAATATTAGATACTAGAAATTATAAGAGAGATAAGTCTCGCAATATATGTACATGATGGACAAGAATATATATATATACAGAGTTACATCTGATACATGCATTATTATAGAAGCCAACAAGTTTTTTTTGTTTATATGGCATTCTACTAACTAATCTATTCACATTTTACATTAACCTCCTATCTCCTTTTTTACTATTGAGTCTAGGGTATACACACAACATAGAGATTATCTGGGGCTTAGTACTTTGGTTTTTGTTCCATCATTTTCTTTCTAACAATTTTACCTACTCAAGGCCACCTAGATATTTCTATATCTTGGTGTACTTTGACGAGTGTATAATGGGGCATAGTCTTTTTTCTATGTGTCATGTTGGTTGGTTGGTCTTTACATGACCCACCAAGGTTGATATCAACCTTTTTATGTGAGAATGTCTTAAATTATGATGGTTGTTGTTGCAATAGATCAACCAAGCCCATGCCAATGACTTGTGTGCATAATAATCTCCTTTTAGTTTGAATTTCACTCCTCACATGACACCCCAAGGCTATATCATGCCTTGATTATACTAGGATAACCTTTTGTTTGAGAGGAAATTCCTTGCAAATATTACCTTTTCATCTTAGTTCTTATAACCTAGATCATAATATCCTTTTCTATATTAAAATATAGGATTTATCTCCACATATCAGTGTAATCTACTTGATTAATTCTCCTGTCCATTTTATCTATACCATGAACAATCCATATCACTCTCTAAGGCTCCAATTTATTCCTCCTTTCACCCATCCCCATGAAATCCAAATATATGTCCCCCTTTATCCTCTTTCCTATAACTTTGTATCATGACTAAAAATATATATAAATAATCCATGTTGCATCCATAATCATCTTACATATTCTACATATATCCATAATTATAATCAAATTTCACACCCTAGATACATCCATAGTATACCCATAACATCATAACTAAAATTACATCATGCATATTCATATAGAATATAAAACATACTCATCACGTAATCATAAAATACCATTACCATATTACTATAACATTCTTGAGCAAAACATATCATAAATCATACAATACATCACTTAATTATGTACACTATAACATCATTTGTAAAACATAAATAAATAAAGTCCATCATAAACATCCATAGTAATCATCTTGAAAGCATTATCATAAAATCCATTCATAAACCATAAACATAAAAATAATAAACCATCATATGCATAATTTATAAATATATGCGCATAATCCATTACATACATCAAAAATAAAAATGTCTCCTTCATAAGTATCACATAGGATATGATATATGCAAAAACAAACCAATCATGATACAAAGAGTCATCAATTTCTATATGAGATGATCAAAATATCAAATACATATACAAGTGATCCTATAGGCATATACTAAATCATAATGTTATAATCTTAATTGCTATCACAACCCTCTAATGGTGCTAGTGGTCCTAATAGTAACCCTACTCCTGGTGGTGATGACAAAACCCTAGGTCATGATCATCCAATATCCATAGATAATGACTACATAGATCATGTACTCCCTGATTGGCTACTCTCAACAAAATTTGAAGCCCTTTATCCACTCAATACTACCTCTAATATAAGGATTGGTAAAAATATACCTCTCATGCTACTCGTGTCACCTCCTTATAAGATTGTAACATATTTGACACCACCTAACCCATACCTTGATCTCCCAACATACCCCTTGCAATATCCCTCTCCTATCTTAATATTTCCACATCTATGTCTACCATTTTTAGTTGAATCAAGGTTGCATCCCACTCTATGATGGCCCTATCTATCTCTAACATCAATTAATTGCCATATATTTCTCTCTCCATCAATATGTGCAAGTAGAATGTCCACCCTACAACTATAGGCATCTCAATCCACTTGTAGGAGGTCTCTCTTCACCTATAACCTATATTCTCTAGCTATCTCTACCCCATAGGATGCTTGGAGACTATCTCTCTCAACTGTCCTCTCATCCCTTTCTTCTTGTGTTGCATCCCTCTCCTAGTGACAACCCTCTAGCTATGACATGGTCATTCCTAGTTGTACCTTTATGTCCATCTCAATCATCCTCCACCTCCATCTCATCTCCCTCCTCTCCCCCATGTACTATCCCTAAGGGTCTTTCCTCATCCCCTCTATATCCAAGTTGTCTCCCTCTCCCTCTCCCTTGCACCACCATAGCCTCCATCACCCCCATCATCACCATATTCTCTGCCATGTCCTCCCACTACTACCTTTCCATCTAGGGTGGTTAGTCTCACTACCTTATGACCAACCCACAATGCCACATACTTAGGTGTGACCCCTACATCCCCCATAATTAGCAACACAATTTAGGGAACTAGTTGTGTCAATAACCATGAAAACCTCAACACACTAGATCCATCAACATACCCCAAGGTCTGATGTCTTGGGTCATTTGAGAATGGACCAATTATTTCCTCTTTGTTGTCTTTTCTCAACCAAACATTGCAACACCATCAATGGAAAATATTTTTAGTGATACAAATAATGCAAACTATCAAATAATATGATTACTATGTGTAGGGTAGATGTTGGTCATCATCATTCCATGCCTCATATGCTTCATGTAGCCTCCATATCACTTCATCAATATCATCTATCATTTGCTTCTAATAATCCATATCGCCCATCCTCGTATGATGGATCATTCCCACATACAAGTGAATAAATGGTTGAATTGTTGCTTGCTACCTAGGAGACACAAGCCTCAGTACAATAATGTGATCCCATGCTCATATGTATTACATGGTCATTCCACACCCAAAACTCCTCTCACCTCTAAACACCACCATATGCATAGGGTGATCCCACAATAGTGGTTTACAATTTTTGGCCAAACTGGACACTAAAATATTTTTTTTAACTAAATCTTCACTTTCGGGCACCTATAGCAGCTAAACCGTGAGGAATTTGAAGATGATGAAAACTAGAGTTTCGTGACATTTTGTCTGTAGATTCTAAATATATTTTTTTCAAAATTTTTGGAATCAAATTGCACTTCTTTTTCCATCTCCCTTGAAAACTAGTTTTTTTTCATAAAACAACATTTTTAAAAGTGACACTTACCATATAATGCATAACTTTTTTCCATGAAGGATAAAATTCTAATTCTTTCGAATTTAGATTTGTAACTCCGATATCTAGTGCTTCCACTTGGTTAGATAGTTTTTATTGAATATTTTTTCTTTAATCAAGTTTCGAAGTCAAACTAATTACAATTCAGACATAGCGACCATATAACACGTAACATTTTTTGTATGTATCGAAATTCAATTTTTTTTGTTGATCAAGGACTTCAATATCTAGTGCACTCATATTTTTCAATTTTTTTTTTGATAATCTATTATTTTTCCACATGTGTAGAACAAAGATCTTAATTTTTGGTGAAAAACCTATGTTTAATAAAGCTAAAAAAAAATACATAATAAAACCAAAACATATTAAAATTATAGTCGTTGGATAGCTCATTCTGAGGACTACCTGATTCCTAGTTGGGTTTGTGAAGTCTCCTCCATTTTCATCCTCAACCCGAGCTTCAAAGCATAAAAATCTAGACTTTCAAAGTGCCTGAGGGGGAGAATGAGGGCAAAGGGGGGTTCACTCGAACCCTAGTTCGAGCGAACCCCATTTCCTTTTTCTTTTGTTTTTTTTTTTGGACGGTAAATGTGGGCCCAATATTTAATGGGTTTGCTCGAACCTAAAAGTTCGTTCAAACCCCTAAAACTAATTTGCTTTGCATGGGGTCATTTTTTTCTTGTTTTCCTTCCTCCATCAAATTGTAAACCACTATTGTGGCTTCACCCCACATATCCCAATATAAATGTACCAAAAAAGTATATCCATCCATATACTACACCATGTCTAAGCATCCAATATAGCACCTAAGACTATTCAATTAAAAAAACCATAAGATATTTGATCTAGCATTAGTAATCTACTAATCAAACCTACTATATATTTAATCTGAAAAGTGTAAGGTCTCTATTTACTTTGCTAAATTCATCTCCATGCCTCTAATATGTAGATCATTGGTTCTAAATTCCTATCCATATAAAGCTTCTTTATCACTATCTCATACTCTGCCAGCTCCCCATGAATAGGGATGTGTAGGATCCTCCATCCATCCTCCAATGTAATGGTCATCTCTTTGGTAGGTAGGTGGAAGATATTAGTTTCACTCTACCATTGCTCTATTAATGCTATCATCATCACCTGATAGGAATAAATAGTTGACTAGTATCTAACCTCATATAGTCTAATAAGTGCTAAAAACTCTTGATCCATGTCACTCAACTATGGTCACAAACTCATCTTAGATGGCCACCTCTTTTGAGACTATAGTGGTGTTAATCACTCTTACATTCCATGAGAAAAAAAACATTAACCTTGATCATAAGCATACTTGTATCTACCTATTGAACATACAAAAGTACTGAGAGGGGGGTGAATACTTAATCAAATTATTTACATCCAACATCAATTAATCCAATAAAAAACCATGACAAGTAGAAGAACACATAAGCATGCAATCATAACACTAAATTTACATGGAAAACCTTACAAGGTAAAACCCATGGTGAGCAAGCTGCTTGGATCTGCTATCCAAATCCAACCTCACATTATGAAAATAAGATTTACACTAAGTTTTATGTGCTATAACCCAAAGGAAGCCACAACTCCCTCAAACACTACAACATTTACAATCAAGAATGAGGCTACAACCTTTGTACAAAGATATTGATCTAATTTCACAAAAGCAAATTATTTCAACTTTTTATTGATCTTTCCAAGCTATGCAATAATATCTTACTTCTACATAATGTTCTATTATATTTTTTATAATAGTTATTTTCTTTTTTGAACAAAGACTCAACTTGTAAATTTCATCCATTAACTAGTAAGATTATGTGTATTATGCTAATTTATTTATTTTTAAATAAAAATCGAGATGAAATTTGGTTGTATTTAATAGGTCTTGTTATCTACACATAGAATCCTTTGTAATGCTATGTGGCAGATTATAATATGAATAAACTTCTATGTGCAACATGAACATATAAAAACTAATAATATACTATTTGTACATATGCCGAAAGAAATAAAGTTCTATCATTTTGGTAACATTATAAAATGGACTATTTTGAAACTAGAAATAGTATTATTTCAAAATGTATTTTTTGTTATGCATTTTTTTATCAAATTCATCACATATTTTTAGATGTGTATAGTTCAACTAACTATCATGGTATCCTAGAAACAAAATCTTGGTTAATGTGCAACATGTTCAATAAAAGTGTTTGCTTGCATAAAGCATGAATATTTGGACAAAGAGATATATAGTGAGAGAGAAAGAAACACTTTTAGAGATAGAGAGAGGTAGTTTTACAAGGATGCTTGAGTTCTTAGCATTACTAAAAATTGGGGCATTTAAGTAAGATCCACTTGATTTACGTGCATATTTATAAGTTTTTAATCCTTTCTTGAGGGAAGAGTTGTGCTCAAAACAATTGCTTGTTTTGACTACGCTTCTTTGAATCATGCATGGAAAAGTATTGGAAATTACATCCTGTTCATGTTTATAAAGAGGCTAATTTTTTAAATTTATACTAAAGAAATTATAGATGTGGGTGGAAATCTATGCTTATGTTCTGAATTATACATGTTTGTTGTATTTTTTTAAATATACCTTGTTACTTTTCCTAAATAACAAATCTAAGAATAAAAAACTCAAATAACTTTTTAAATTACTATTGCTAATAAAAGCATTGTAGAAACAATAAGAAACTTGGTTGACAAAAATATTTCAAAACTAAAGTACATAATCAATGATTTTTAGGACAAAAGCCTTATTTTTTAGTCAAATAACATTTTTTTATAAATGGTGTAAATACCTATAATTATACTTGATGATAAGATGTATAGTGTTACAATGGTTGCAAAAAGGATGCTAGTCCATATAAACAATAATGGCTAGAAAAAGGTAGCCAGAACAACTATGCAACCAAAAAAAGCTAGACCAAAGTGAACATGAAAATAATAAACTAGCAAAAAGAGCCAAATATTGGACGACTAATTGCTATCCTCATCATTGATGACAAGAACCTCTTGACATACCAAGTAATTGGGCTTGAGGAAATTTGTGCCTTCAACTAGAATTGGAGGAGAGTCCTTGAGAAACACTCATAGTGCATAAAAAGAGAGTTTTTCCTTCTTCAAGACATCCAAATCTAGATGGTGACTGTGGCAGTTGAGAGCATGCTCAAAAACTAGGAAACAATCTTTTAACAACCCCTTAGAAATGGTAGAGTAGATATAATTGAAAGAAAAAGAAGAGATGATTAATGCATTGGAAAAGATGCCATCAATAGGAGAAATGCCCTCATACACATTGTAATGAGTTATGGCATGTTGGAGCTAGAAATCATTAAATACCAAGATGTGGACATATTTGCAACATAACACATGTAACAAAGATGGACATCTCAAGAGATCCATGGCGTTGGATAAGAAGGCAGACGAGACCTCAAAATAGGAATAGAAACATGATGAATCTAAGATAAATCCCACACCAATGACTTGGCATATAAAATTTTCTACTCATTTTCACTCGAACTTAAAAACCTTCTTTAGTTTCTCCTTATCATATGCACCAATTGGAACAAAAGGTTCTTGAGACAGTGGTAGGTGGAAGTGAATTCTATTGTTCAACATTATTACCTACACAAATTAGAATGGGAAAGTGGAGTGAAAAAGTACACAAGAAGTAATAAGAGTATTTCTAGGACATAACTTAAAATAGCTAATTTAGGAAGTAGAGAAAGAAGGTTTCATTAATGACACTAGATCAAAAGGATTTTCTTTAAATTGGCATATAATGTGAACTTTGTGAACTTTGACATCCTTGTAGGGAATTTATGGTACAATGTACATCCAAACAAATTATTTAGGTTTGATGAAAAAAAGGGTTTGGACATCCCTTATAATACTTAGGACTGAGTGTTTTAATGCATAAAGAGGAAAAATGGCAGAGATAAATGAATTTTCAGAAATGTTGAGCAATGATTAGTGATGTGTAGTAGATTGCATAAGATATATTGAGCCAATTATTTACAAGACATTTATAGGATATGATGTAATCGCATTAGGGAGACTTGATTTTCCAAAAGCATTTATAGTGTTAAATTATGTTACACATATCCAGATATCAGTTTGAAATGTAGACTACAACATAGATGAAGACAAAATGCCCTTGGAAAATCAAGTATTCCAAACACTACACTGTCATAATAGATTAGGTTTATTTTGGTAGAAACTACATCCTGATTAGTTCTTATCATGTTCAATAAAAGTGTTTGCTTGCATGGACTATGAATCTTCAAAGAGAGACAAATAGACATAGAAAATGAGGTAAGCATTTTTACAAACATACTTGAGTCGTTAACATTAGAAATAGGAGATCTCAATTATCATGATGATGACTTTTAATATTCGTTATACTCGGATGGTTTGTAACCCTTTTATTAATGTCTTTGTTTAAGATTTATGCACTAGTCTGGTTACAAATGCTTATGTGAATTTGGAAATCCTGGAATAATAATAAAGAATAATTATTGTTATGGTTCAAAGATCAATAGATCTTAAAAGATAATGCTCAATTGTGGAAATCAATACCATTTAACGTCATCTTTAAATTTTTTCAATGTTTTGACTCAATATTATTTATTATTATTTACTAACTTATGATGGAAAACATATTGTAGATTTCCCAAATATTTGTTTGCGAAAATGACCTAAAAACTAATGTGCCAAAGACTATCCTCATTTATAATTACTAAATACCAAAAACCTATTTTATTAAAACCCTGCGAGAGATGGATTTTTATTAAAACCCTTCAGTATCACTCAATGGCTACTAGCCCATTCAGTATATCCTGAAATTTGGCTTCTTTTCATATCCAAAGCGAGTAAGTCTAAAACTCCGATATTTTTAGGTCTACTTTTTGTTTACTGTGAACAGATAGAAGTAGCAACAGTACGAGGATTGGCTTTGGTTCTTGTCATTTAAAAAGAAATTCTGCTTGCGTTGGGTTTTCTAATATTATTGTTGCGAACTCTGACCATTTTTTCTCATCGGCATCGTGGACAACATGACACAATTTGTGCAGAATCTTGAGGCAATTTCGTGCTCTTGAGGTGGCTTTAGAGGCTATCTGTTGTTTACTGGACGCTCGTACCACAGAATTGGAGACTGCTGCATATCCGGCTTTAGACGAACTCACATCTGAGGTAAGTTTGTGCTTTACATATGTCCTATTCTCTAATGGGTTCTTACTTACCTTCCTTATCTTTCTCTAGAAAAGCTTTGCAACTGTTATGAACCTTATTTGGTAAGGTTTATGATATTTAAAATTGTGCATTTTAGTTAGTGGGATCCATCAGGATTTCTTCCATGCGAGTCCATTCAGACGAATTCTGCGGATCTATTTGGGCCATTTTATGGGTGAAATTATCTCATGTGCAACAGGCAAAAGAGCTTGAACTGAAAAACAACATAAATAGAACCTTAAGTAGTAGACTAGTGCATGTTTTTGGATTAAATCTCTTTTGCATAGGTGTGAAAGCTATCTTTAGATCAAGACAGTGCCTTTATTGCCTTAGATTTGGCCTAAGTTTGTGTTTACACACCCCTTACAAAAAGCAAATTTTTTTCTGTTCTGTTAGTGTTTTCTTCTATTTCCAATAATATTATAATCAAACTTGTAAGTGTTCTTTTCAACAGTTTTGCAGAAGTTTCAGCTGGTAGTTTTCAACTGTTTCAAGCTTCACTTATATAGCAGTGATTTTATGCATTACATCAGGTCCAACTTTATAGTATTGCAACTCTGATATACATTTGTCTCAGATTTCCTGCCATTTCCAGATTTCTTTTTCATTTCAGCTTTAGATATTCTAACTATTAAATCAGCTACAGCAGGCTTTAAGTTGGGCTCCTAATAGTGGTATCAGAGTCACCTTTTTTTGCAATGTCAATTTAAGTCCTAGTTATTGTAGATGTTTTTAGATAAGTAAGTCTATTAACCCTTATTGGTCAATATTCGGGCTTATGGGAAGCTTGTGGTGGGAAACCTTATGAAAAACTCTCTTTCTCAGAATTTGTTTAGCTTTATCAAGCAGATTAAAGAAAGTGGTCATTGGGGCTTGAAGAATTTACTGAGGCCATGAGCAAGGAAGAAAGTGGTTCAGTCCATGAAGTTGTTTACAAATACCTGGATTTAAGGGACAGTCTTAATAAACGTGAGGCATTTTATGTTCTTTATTCTTCAATGGGATTTCCACAGCTCTATAATTGTACAATCCATATTTACTATTTCTGTCTTTTTGAAAAGTTCAATCTTGTTTAGCCATCTAGGTGAGGTCTGATTATGAGATGGTATACACTCTGATTCTTGACTGTATGAGCTGCTTTCCTGGTCCAGAAGTGTCAAAAGAGTGTTTTATAGACCTATATCTGTCTGTAGGTGACAGAAACAGAATGAATAACAGAAGTACTCTAGTTCTATTTGAAAAATGAAATGGTTGGATGTCTAGCCATTTTATTTGTAAATCATTTGTTTTCTCTTGGATCTATAAGCATATCTGATGACTACATACCTTGGATCATATTGCCCTAGGTATTGACACCCATGCTTCTCCTATTTAAATTACCGGCTTTTTTTCTCTTCAAGGTCCATCTAGGTTGACAATTTAGATTTAAAAATAAAAGTAAAAATCTAATAGTCTATTTATAGGCACCTGTAAATTCCTTGGTGACATTTACAAACTCAAAGAAGAAATTTAGATATGCATATAAAACTTTTTTTAAGTAGATGATCGTTATTTCTAAGTGGCACTTCGTGTCAGGCTCAGGTCCTTATTTTGATGAAGAATGTACATGCAGCTCCTAAATGGGCTGCAAGTGGTATCTTGGATTACGTATTCAATCACCCAAAATAGATACAGGGTACACAACATCCTGTGCCTATCTCAGTCTACATAAAGTAAGAAAGAGTCATCTGACAACTTGCATAATTCACCATGTAGATAAATCATGCACATTTTATTTGTATTGAATCATTGATAAAGCTGAACATCTGAGGCAACTTGCAATACATCAGTCATTGGTTAAGATAAATCATTGATCATGTGATGTTGTTTCTCGAAATTTATATGTTCCTCAATATTGATAACTTTTGCTGTAACTTGTAGGTGGGTAGTCTATGATGAAGTAGAAAATTTTAAATAAGCTAATGGCCAAGGGGTTTCTGCAGAGTTGAAGCCCTTGGCAAAATTGTCCATATATGTATATATGGGGTTTGAATTTCTACATCTGTAATTAAAGTCACTAGATCATTGAGCATATTGTTGGTGGCTTCAAGTGTTGTAGCCCCCTGTATTTGGTTTTACAGCTTGCACCCTTGGGAGGGTGAGTGAAGTGTGCAGGGACATTGATTGAACTGAGAAGCAGAAGGAAAAAGGTGGGATCCTTGCTGCACCTTTCACTAGACCTAGTGGAGTTTGATAGTGAGTGTGCATGTGTTGTGGATTGTTGCGACTTTTTTCTAGTTTTGGGAACCCTGGATCCTTGGAAATCTGTCATGCCCAAAAAATCGCAACAGGAGATATATATCAGGATCAGCTTGAAATCTGAGCATTACTATAGGAACCTATACATATCAGTATCAGCTTGAAATCTGAGCATTACTACAGAAATCTATATATTTGACAGTAAGATTACTACATGGCACCATATATACCATATATACCAAACTTGCCTATAAACCAGAAAAAAGCTATAATCCAGATCTATGACTCCAGTCTTTAACGACTTTGGAACTAAGTGTGACATCTTTATTCTTGATCAGACCTGCCTTATGTGTTGGCTTGAATGCGAAATATTTGAATTTGTATGTTCCATAAAACTTTAGCATTGGGTGATGAGGGGATGCAGGGATGGGTTTCTGGGATGGTGGGACTATTGACCAAATTTTGAGGACAATAGAGGAACGGAGGAAAATTTTGTGAGCCAGTTGCTTTGGTTACTTGTGGGAGTCATCACTAACTCCCATGTCTCACTTTTGCCCTGTTAATTAACCCTTTTCTTTTGTGACAAATCTTGTCTAAATTGTTGTTTTAGTTTTGGTCCTTGGACATTAGTTTCCACAAATGGGTTTTTTGTGTTCTGGTTGCATTGGGTGGCATGGTGCAATGGGTTTTATGGTTATTCATGGGTTATAAAAGCCACGTACAAATTTAATCAAAATTAAGGATTTCCTTCTGATCACTTCCTAGAACATTTACATCTACCCCAATCTAATGAGGGACTTTTGTACATTTGTCATCATATGTATGTTGGCCTGTTGGGGAAATGTCCTAGTTTAAGGCAGATGTATTTGAAGGAAAAGAAAAATTAATGAATGAATGTGGAGAAATGAAATAAAAGTGGGGTTAATTTTCCTTTCCCTTTATCTGTATAAGTAATTAGAGGAAATTAAGTCTTTTCACCATAGTTTAATCCTAATTGACTAACATTAAAGCTGGGATTGACAAAATACTAGAGACTAAACACAACAAAACAAGAAATGAAAATGGACACTTGCAAAACTATTATTAAACAACAAAGAACAATGAAAAGGGGGGTTCTGATGCACCTGTAGACAAAGTTGACAGTTACAGAAAATGCTTGAAATGTTGTGCAGAAGCTATCATTAAAATCTAAATTTGATCAGAGTTAGGGTCAAAGGCATTTGGGCATCTCAAGCAGCTTTGACCTTAACCTAGAATTGATTGAAATTTATTTGTTTAGGTGATAGTTTGCCAGCGACTTCTTTCAATTATCACTTGTCAAGAAACTAACAAAAACTGGAATAAAACAGAAAAAGTGCCCGCTAATTTGACAATGCAAGAGGAGAGAGAAAATGATGAAATGGAATGGTTTCACTTGACAGTGACAGACTGTAACTACTCAAATGGATCATAAACAACTAATATAAGCTGCCTGTGAAATTTGAGAACTGTTTGATGTAAGGTCAAGGAGCTTGGGTGCCCTGGGGGCACTCTTGACAAGGTGGTGGATTTGAAACTGTCCTGGAATTGCCTGAAGTTTGAGAACTGTTTGATGCAAGGTCAAGGGTGTTTGGGTGTGCAGGGCTCCCTCTTGACAAGGTGATAGATTTGAACTTGTCCTAGAATTGCCTGAAATTTGTAGACGTCTGTGGTGGAACTGTAAGCATTTTTCTTTTCTTTTTTTTATCACACCTGTCACATCTGCACACAATGCTCTGTAAATACTCTGCAAGCACAAATTCAATGTAGACACCTTGTAAAATGGAATGGTTAAAGATGAGTATGCCTCAGCCAGTCCCCCTGTGGGTATTCAAACATGGTCCAAATGATATGATAATGGCAAATAGTAAAACCAAATCTAAGCTATGCAAGCATTTAAATCAAAGCTTAGAAACATAAACCCTAATTTGATGTGGAAATGGAAATAAGGAACTAGGAGATAAAGGAGACAAAGAAGAAAAACAGGGATTGCATGGGGATGAAGAGGGACGAAAGAAGATGCATAATGAGAGAAAATATGCAGAATTAGGGTAAAACCTAATGGAATGGAAGGAAAAATAGCTAGCATGATGGAAACTAAGGAAAATGAGGACCTAGGCCATGAGGCTCCAAAAAACTGTTGCAGAGCTTCAGAGTGAAGCCACAATGTTACTTCAGAGATCTATTGCTCGAAAACATCCAATGCAAGAAGACAGTTTGCTTCAAAACAAATTATAGGAGGAAAATGATAGCTTGTGTTTTTCAAAGAGGGATAGAAGGGGCCTATTTATAGACGTTTACTAAGCTTTTGGGCAAATAAGGGCACAAACATATTAGGTTGGCATTAATGAGTCTTAACGTTAAATTTTGGTAGTAAATGGAGTTAAAGTCTAATTGAATACCTATACACTGAGTGGGGCAACATTGGCCCTTTATCCAAGGAGGCCCGGTTTTCTAGGAAAGACTAAAGGAAGAAGTGGGTATCAGATGATGGTGCTCTTATGTCGATTTTAGGAAGGGAAAGGGAAGGAGTCACTCCACATGAGGATAGTGACAAGCATTAAATATGGGATTGGGAAAGGATAACCACTACACGGGAAGGATAATTAAGGGAAACTTAAGAGCTAAGAAACACATGGGAAAGGGGAAAGGGGAAAGGAAAGGGATAAGGATGAACTAAGGCTAAACAAGGGGCAATAAGGTGCAAAAACACCTAGGAAAGGGAAACACTAAAACAAACGCAAAACATTGTAAAGGGAGGCACAAAGGATGCAGTTTCTGTTGTTAACGTCCCTGGATATCCCCTGTGGTTGAGGAGTCGAGATGTGGGGGTTGGGAAAGGATGGATTTGTTCTTGACCCGTTTACTTATTCCCCAAAACACAGGGGACATGGGAAATCCCTGTCCTAAACCCCTCATATCTGTCCATGTGTTATGCTGATTATCGCAAATGGGCCCTATAGTGCAACCACCTTCCTTTCCTTCTGATCACTTCCTAGTGTTAAATTTAAAGATCAGATTGACATGCACAGAAAATTAATTTAAAATCAGACACAATGACACAGCAGATACCCTGGGAAAACCCTCCTCTTGAGGGAGAAAAACCCAGCAACAAATATATCTCTTATATATATGAGCAATGGCAACAAGTTACATTACAAAGAGGCCACACACAAGGCCAAAGATCAGCATCAGCAATGGCTGTAACAACAAAGAACAATCTGCTCTTCCTTGAACACAAATCTGCTCTTCAATGGATTCACAATCTGCCCTAGAAGAAATTCGTACTTGATAGAAGGAATGAATTGGACTTCCTTGCAATTATCAAAGGAAAGCATTACAATATATAGAAGGTAGAAATACTGTAGCCACTATCTACAAGACCCACTACCACCACTAACTATCCACTAACTAATAAACTAAAGGTGAGTTGCCCACTAAGTAGCCCACCAGCTATCCACTAGCTAATAAACTAAAGATGAGTTGCCCACTAGCAACCCACTAGCAGCCCACTAGCTATCCACTAGCAAATTCCCACTAACTATCCACTAGCAGCCCACTAGCTATCCACTAGCAGCCCATTCACATTAAATATGAGCTGCCCACTAAGCAACTCACATATAAATAAATAGCCAATAGGCTATATTGATTTATGTCTTCACTCGTGGCTGGAAGGATGAACCCGAAGCTGCTATATCATTAACACCTACAACATGCAAACTTTCCACAATGTAATGAGGGACTTTTGTGCATTTCTTATTTTGTGTATGTTGGGGATGTCCTAGTTCAAGGTTGATGCCCCCTTGATATCCCTTGTGGTTTATGTGTTGAGATGTGGGGACTGGGAAAGGATGGATTCGATTTTGACCCATACATAGAGGATGTAGGAAACCCCTGTTCCAACCCCTGGTATGTGTCCCTATGTTATGCTAATTATTGCAGATCTGCTCTATGGTACAACTTCCTGCATGAGATATTTGAATTTTAGTACGGTGAGAAGGTGTCAGGGTTAAACATCATATACATTTGCCCTCAATTGGCAACAATTTATTATGTTGTTACAATGTGCATTATAAACCTGCATGATTTGGAAAAAATGTGTTGAAAGCATATAGTCCATGGTTAACAATGAAATGCGTATTAGTGAGTCAAAATTTAAGTCTTAGCATAAAAACTTTACAAATCTTTAGGGTTTGAACTTTTCATTTTATCCTTTGTAAATACCAAGTGCTTAACCCTTTGGAGTTACTGTACTTCATAGTCTGAAAGAAGATGCTTATGATAAAACATTAGTAACTGTAGAATAGCTAATCATAGCCACTAATAAATGTAAAGACGGTTTTCATAGTAGAAATAAAGAAATAAAAATAATTTTTTTACTGTATTGTTATTATTGCGGAAAGATCCATGCGGTGACTGCTTTATTCAGATCTTACAAATGCAATTTTACAGTATGAGCACTAACTATATACAGATGATGTGTGATGCCATAAATCACAGTCATAGGCAAGAGATTGTTGAACTTATTCATGTCTCTAATGCACAGAGGTGTCTTAGCTGTTTCAGGATTCACATAAATTTTAGTATATCCATAAATGTTTATTTACAGTTATTGAGACCCATGGAATTTATGGGATCTATCATCATAGCAAGAAACAATGGTTTAAATTCTGGAGTTTCCTAATTCAATTTGAGCAACCAAAGGAAACTGCAGTGGTGAATGACAAAACATTGAACAGAGCAACTTTTGAATTCAATACTTGCGCCAACAATCAGATACTATTGCATAGCTTTAATTGCTACCATTTACAACTGAAAACTGTGATACAGAGTGAAAGGAAGAAAATTGTAATCTCTAAGCTTGAAAGATAGAACAACTAATTTCCTACACTTCTCATTCAAGGAAACCCTAGAGATCTCAATCCAAGGATAGAATGAGGGAAAGAGATCTGCAATAAGCTAAGCTACCGGTTCGGGTTCGGGACGGGACGGTTCGGTACTAGAACCCGTACGCGGGTACGGCAAATTTTTAGGGGTTTGGGTACAGATGGTACGTATATATATATATATATATTAATAATTTAATATATTATAAATCTATATATATGTATTATATATACAAAAAAATAAGAGAAATATAGAGAATTGTAAAACTAAATCATTTCATAGTATGATACTTGATCATTGATCAATGCCAAATGCCAAAGATAAATATTAAATGCCAATTGATAGTTGAAAAATATTCAAATAAAATTACTGAATTACAAAATGTAGTTCATGAAACATTGAAACATGATTCAATGTTCATTGTTCATGTGCTCATCAATCATCAAAAGGATTGTCAGAATCATCATGACTTGGATTTTGAGTGGTTTCAACTTCAAAATCATCATCATTTGAACCCAAAGCGGATCCAACACCATGTGATATGTCATCAATATCACCCACATCATCCATAGTGGCTCTAGCAAGATCCTGAATGGTTGCATCCAAGTCAGTAGACTCGGGTGCTACATCCCAAAGCCTCGCTGCCCCCTGCTGTATTGAGGATCCTTACGTGACTGAAACGCTAAATTGGAAATGAATATACACAAAGTTTTCAGCTCTTTTGCAGCCAACCGGTTACGCCATCGAAAGTGGATAAAGGAGTATGTACTCCAATTCCGCTCAATGCGTAAACTTGCAACCCGAGAGAAAACCAACAAAATTAAAAAAATAAAATAAAAAAATGCAAGATAAATTCAAGAATGTTAAGTGTTAAATTTTACAATACAAGTGGCAAAAAAAAAAAAAACTTACTTGTGAGAGGATCTTGATTGCAAGAGGTTGGAGGTACATATAATCTTGACCATGGAGGTACCACCATGTAAGACCATCCATTTTGTATTGGTCTCTAGCAACAAAAGCATTATAATTTTTTGATTTTCCTGTGACAAACATTCCAAATTCTCTCATGACACTTGCATGCACTTCTGGATCACTGAACATTCTACTAAATGCCGTCTTATACCCATTAGCAACTTCACCATCTCTATATGGCGGTATTCTCCCTGGGATAGAAAGTACTTCAGTGGTATAGTACCTCGGAGATAGGGCATATGCAAGGAGGTGCAATGGAGTTGTCATCTTGTTCCAACGATGAAGAACAATTGCTTCCACCCTTTTGTACAAGGTGTCTTCAGGATCATTCTCTTTTTTTTGTATTTCTATTTTTATTTTTTCCAACATTGTGTCCATGCTATCATAGACATCCCCCAAGCATGGTTCATCTGTATCAGCAAACCGAAGCATAGACATGATAGGTTCGGTGAATTCCAATACATAATTCACACGATCCCACCAATCGTCATTCAAGATCAATGCCTTGACTTTTTGGGCCCTCTCTGAATTTGATTGCTTCCATATACTCCATTGGTTGCTAATAACCATTTGACTCAATGCATCTTTCACCTTCACAAGTCGTCTCAGAACAATTGTGTGAGATGCAAACCGGGTCTCGGCAACCTAAGAACATGTTAATAGTAAGTTAATAACACATTTAAAATATGTAAATAATGCAAAAATTATTTTATTCAATTATGTAAAACATGACATATGATAAATGAAACTAAATAAATTAAATTTTAAATTTACCTTCAACAATTCCAATGTTGAAAAAGTTCTGAAAATTGCTTGTGACATATGGTGGTTTGTCACAAACATCTGGATCTCCTCAGACTCCTGGTATATTTCTTTCACCCACTCTATTTGGGTGCCAATTGCTTGCATCACCAAATTGAGGGAGTGTACAGTGCACGGTGTCCAAAAGATGTGCTCATATCTGGCCTCTACCAAAGCACCTGCAGCCCTGCAAACTTTTGCATTGTCCGTAACTACTTGGACAACATTTTCACTACCCACCATCTCTATGGAGTCAATGAGAATCCTGGAAATGAACTCTGCATCTTTCACTTCCCCTTCACAGTCAACCGCCCTCAAAAACATTGCCCCCTTGGGGGACACTGCAATAACATTAATCAATGGATGGTTTTTGCAATCTTTCCATCCATCGGAAACAATAGATACACTTGTTTCAACCCAAGAATCTCTAATTGGTTTTAGTTGGGCCTCTACATATTTCTTCTCTTTTGCAATAAGGTGGTACGCACCTTTTCATACCCAGGACTTGTGAAATCAGGAGGTGCACTATTTATTGCTGACACCATGTCCTTCCAATATGGTGATCTCACCAAGTTGAATGGAAGACCATTGGCATAGAGGCAACGTGCAATTTTTTCTTCAGCAATATCTCTTGCCTCCATTTTAAATGCCTTCTCTAATGGACCTCTCTTGTGGGTGGTGGTTTCTGGTTCTTCATCTTCTTCTTCCGTAGAGGGTATAGACAAGAAGGGATGTCTAGAGGGCCTAACTATCTGATGAGTGGGTAATGTTGTTTTTTTCTTTCCGGAACTATAACTAGTTTGTTTTCCTCTTGCAACCGAATTGTCAGCATCTTCTTGTTCTTTTATAAATGCTGCTATTTGTACAGCAGAAAACCCCTTCTTATCTGGGCCCACACACATATTAATCCCTTTACCACCAGGGCCCATAAAATGAAGTTTCACTCGGTAGTAGGAGCTATTATATTGTACATTGCAAAAATTACACTTCCAAACAAACCCCCCACCTCCAGGAATTTGTGAAATTCGTGTGGTATGTCTCCATAAAGGAGATCCTTTATCAATTTTGAACTTTTGGCTTCCATCCCCACCCACTGAACTTTGACTACTGGCCATTGTTGCAATCTCTAAAAAAAATGAAAAAAATATATATATATTTGAAAAACTTATTCACAAACTTGAAAAAATTCATCAAAAACTAAGAAACTTAAAAAAATTCATCAAAAGATTGAAGAATAGGGTTTAAATGCATACCTTGAACACTTAAATCTCCTTTGTAGAAGCTATTTGCCACTCCACAATCGATCTCCTTCAAATGCAATCACCTCCCTTCAAAATGCTAAGATGGACACAAAATATGGAGAGAGCAAAATGAGAGGTAAAAATGAAATGTTTTAGTGTTGAAAGGCCTCATATTGGGTCGTTTTAGGGTTTTGAGGCAAAATAGAAATTAAAAAATTGTTTTTTGAAAAATGTTTTTTTTTCACTTTTGGGCCCACTTTTTAAGTGCTGGGCCGTGGGTTCTTAGGACTGGCCTGGCACGCTGGCTGGTACCCTGGTCTCTGCACCCGCAGGCACGCTACTGGTAACGCATTGCGCGGCCCAGCTGCACTCATTAAAGCCCGCACCGGATTCGCGAGACCCTAAACCAGTTCGAGACCGGGTGACGTAATCCGCAACTTAGGTTATATTATGAAGAATTATCAACACAAGAGAATGTTGCATGCAAACAAAGAATAAGTTGAGTCAAAGCATGTCTCTTGTGGGATAATAGGATGAGTATAAAATTATAAATTCATGCAAGGGCTAAAAATTGCTTTAGGAAGAAAAATGATAGGGTTAATTTGAGGATTTTGCATATAAGAGCATATAAATAGAGGGGAGTGAATTTCTATATGGACAAGACAAGAAATTTAAATATCGAAGTTTTATTTGTTTTCATGATTAGAATCCCCTCACCAAATATATTGGGCTATTCTTTGTTCTAATGATAATTAATTTTTTATTTATTTTTAATAGTGGGAATTTTATTTAAGATTTTATCGACTAGAACTGTGTTTTCAGAAACTTGTATTTCAGATTTTCCTAACAATTTTTTTTTTCCAAACCTTTTAGGTTTCAATTTGGTTCATTTCAGTGATACCATAACTCATTATCAGACTTTGATCTGGAAAATCAAATAACTATGTCTAGAAGTTTGGATTTCTGAAGACAATTTATGTTTTCAAAAGTTTCAGATTTCAATTTGGTTCATTTCATTCCCAAGCTGCCATGTTTATTTTTTGAGTTCTTTGATACCCATATAATTGGGACAATGTTGTTAAATCTTGATGGTGCTTTTTATGCAAACTGATGGGAAGGAGCCCTTGACGTGAGGATATAATTTTATGTTGTCGGTTTGTACATACTTGAGTAGCCATCCCTTATAAATATGAACCTTTACCTATAGTGATAAATTGTCACTTGATATTTATGGCTTATGGGTTTCTCCACAATCTGAATATTGTTATTGATAACTATGATAGTAAATTAGGAAAGAAAAATCCCTTATATAGTGTTAATATGCTAAGAATAAATCACACCTCAAGAAAGCCAATGTTCAATATTGATATTCCATTTTGAATGGCTAATATGTTAGGAAATTATTCACAACTAACAAGAAAAAAGCCCAATGAGAGTAATACCTTATTTACATAATGAATAAACTTGTCGATTTGCTTGAACCAAGAATCTGCATATTCGTAATCAAAGTCATCTCCCATTGTCCACATAATGTGGTTTGTACGAGTAATGTTGGCCTATTCAAATGAAGGTATGTTACTATATGCATAAAGTGTTCGTACTTTAAAAAAGGAACAATCATATGTAATTTTAAAAATAACAGAAAATTTATGTATTTTAATAATTATTGTCTATTAAAAAAGCCAAGTAATTAAACTACATGATCATACAGGTACGTAAATGCTTCACAGCAAGCATTCATTTTGATTTCTATGAAATCAACCATCTATTACCTGGGCAATTGCTTCATTGACAAAATCATTTACACGTTGATCAACATTGTAATCAAAAAGAAGAAGATCATCCTGCAATATATTATTGACCAACATTGTAATAAAAAAGAAAATCATATTGCAATATAGTATTGATCAGCATTATGATAAAAAAGATCATCCTGCGATGATTTAGTGTGGTTATTTTTGTCAATTGATTTTGGTCACACAAGATGTACCTGAATTGGAAAACTGTCATCATTAAGTTCATATTGAAAACCAGGTGGAGCACTATAGTGAACAGGAAATGCACCAGCAAATATCTGGAGCAAAAATGAATACTTAGAACTTACAAGAATGCTATCTAAAGATTGGAGACTGTATTCTTGACAGTGGTGATAGGTATTTACAAAAGGTGGAAATACTCCTGACCTCAGAAGATGAACCAAATGTCTTGGACCCTCGCCACACAACCTCTAAGGCCTTCTGATCTTTTCGCTTTGCTCTATCCTGATAATCTATACGTGCAAAAAACAGAGAGTCGAACCCGAGCTACAAACAACAGAAAAGCACAAATCACACTTGAAGCACTCAGAAGATGTAAAATGGAAGTATAATATTGAACTTATGATGAACCAAATTGCTTCAAAATGTAAATAGTCCTTTTTAAATCTCAGAAAATGGTTTTTACTCCCATGAGTCATAAGTCATTTCTTAGGCTATTAACAGTTGTTTTATGCTAGCAATTAATCTAACCCATTGAATTATGTAATACTTAGTTGGGATTCAACTCCATAGTTTTGAGTCAACTGTCATTGACCCATATTTCATGACTAGTGTTTCACAAGAAACCATTGCTTATTGGGTTGAAGCACTGAGACTTTATGGCAGGTCACCCATTACAGTACCACTTTGGCTCAAGCACACTTAAGCATGGATTTTCCCCACAATCAAGCCCATTTACCTTGCTCACCCATTGAATTTAGATCCTCTACATTATTGTT
>VDFB02059618.1:0-24716 GCA_007258455.2 Sequoia sempervirens | reverse complement strand
ATACAAGATGTCATAAGATTATGACAAGTGTCTTAATCATATGACATGAGACAACTTATCACACTTACCTAGGTCACATGTGAAACAAGTCAAAAGATAAGATAACAAATAATGACAACTAACACCTTCTAGAAAGATTACTTCCTAGGACCCAAGTAAACATGTAAATAAATCCCCTAGTAATGAATTAACTAGGTACAATACTTTATTTACACCAACAAGTTTGTCACTGTCTCTTACTTTTTGAGACTCACATTTTCCTGTCCTGCCAAGTTCTCAGCATCAATCCTTGGAACATTATCTTCCTATTGTTCCAAAACATTAGGATTCTCATAATTTCTTGATTCTCCACCCAAGGTATGTGAGGACTCTGAATCTTCATTCTTATTCTTATTTTCTTCTTATTTCTCATAAGTCTACAGTTGCTCAACATTCTCTTGATTTCTTCATTACAGAAGTTGATCATGAATTAGATATCTTCTTTATCAATATTATCAGTGGGATTCTAGCCTACAGTATCCCCTATTCTCCTTTCATCAATTTCTTTAGGGTTTCCCACTTCTGGAGCGAGTGATCCTCTTATAAAATCTTCTTCTTTATTTCTAGGATATGACCCTATATTTGGCATTTCTTCCACTACTGGCTACATCATGGGATCCCTTTTAGATCTCTTTTCTTTGAACTATTTCATCTTGGAAATCAATTTCTCCAACTATTTTGTAACTTTATTTTTTTCAAGACCTTCCTCTTGAATTACAGGACTCCCTCCTAGAGCTTGTCTCTCTGCTACCGTATTGACTAAGGGTGGAGAAGTATATATATCTACTACCTTCTACGATGTAGACCTTGTCTTAGCACATGTTTGTGTTTTCATTCTCACCTCTTCACTAGTCATAGGCTAAGCTCTTAGATTTACTATGGAAGAAAATTCCACCTTAGGTGTCTCCATACATTGGAAAAATTAGTTGCAATCTCTTTGCATTGGCTAGCTAGCAATACTATAATTCTCTGGCTTGAAGTATCAAGAATTCCTTCCTCACTATTCTCAACTACCTCTATTTTTTGAATCTTTCTCTTTTTTCTAGAAATCCTTCCATACCCTGACTCATGTTCTAACTATTTCTTTCTCTTGACATTAGGTAGGTATGTGAGCTTTATCCTAGCTTCATTCAATGCCTCACCATAACCATTGATCCAATGTTGAGTGTATGTCAATACTTGTTTAGAAATATCCTTCTTTGCATAATATGGGTTTGGGATTGGTTCATAAAAAATATTTTTTGTATCATAAATTTCATTCAATACCTCTTTGTTATCCATATCCAATTTCTCTAGAATATCATGAATTCCAAGAAGCCTTGCTACTTGTAGTGGCAACCTCTAGTATGACTACTTCCTTACATCATGCACATCATCACAATTATACCAAAATCATCTAGATCATAGACATGAGCATATTTCTCGCTTATTATCCTGGAAAGGTTTCCTTCTGGATCATTTTTTTTTGAAGTGCAAAGAACTCCAACTCATACAATTTCAACACTTCTGGTCGCAGCACATTTGTAATTCTCGATTGTGATAGGGAATTTGATAAAAAAATTCTTGTGTTCTTGCACATAAAGAGAATGAGATGGTTGCATCTATACCACCAATTCTAATAGCAATATTTTGTTCATTGCATACTTGATTAGCATGAAAGGGTGTCTTGTGAATCCTTCTAGTTTGATGTAATTGAAAGAAAGAAATTGAATATACCAGCCCCCAACCAACCAGATAATACTTTGTGCCTCTAGGGACAATCTCTTAGCTTTGTCACCTTCCATTAATCTTACCAATCTCATAGAAAACACATCATTTATCCTCAAGTAATTCTCCCAGTATTGGTGAATAGTAATCTAGGGCATATGTACATAAATCAAATTATTCCCTAGTTCTCTTCCCAGGGTACCAACTCTATTCAATCCTTGTATTTTTTCCCTCAAGGCATAGGAATAAATAACATATGAAGACATAGCAAACCATTGGGTGTATGGGAAATTCATTATCTGTTTACGTAGCTTATTGCTAATGAAACTCCCCTAGTGAATGTGCATAGGGCTTTCCATTGTTTTCACTATAAGCCTGAACATCTAGTGTTCAAATTTGTTGGCATCCTTGAGTCCAACTATCCTACTCAATAGGATTAATATGTCCTAAACTTCCTGAATAAACACAAACCTCTAGACTTGTCTCATTTGCTTCGTAATCTCCTCTCGACACCAGGTCGCATTCATAGACTTACTATTTTGTAATTTTTTATTCAGGTACGATGTAGCCAGGACTTGCATATTTAACGAATTCATTTTTTTGAATGTGGGGAGCCCAAATGTATGTACAATTCCTTTTACAAAGAGGTTTGCATATACTCTTCCTTGTTTTTAAATGACCCTCTTGTTTGGTTCATACCAATTCATACATTCCATTACTAGTTTAGAAGCTTCCATTGCCAATGGAAACCCTCCTGCCAAATGCATTCCACTTGCAACAATATTTTTAGAGCACAAGAAGGCACCCTCTTGTTGAATCTGTGCAATGAATTCACTATCAATAAACCCTCCTAGATGGGTGTTTGTAACTATCCCACTGATTGATATAGCATGTGAAACAAGGGACTTAAATTCCTCATCTATCTACTTCTTCCTAGAAGTGCTCATATTTCTCTGGGTTTCCTACATTATTAGCAAATATGTACCTTGTGTCCAAGTTAGGGTTAAATCTAACCTTCAATTTTCAATGATTCATAAAAAAAATTTACTCATGACATTTACAATTTGAAATTAGGTTAAATTTCTTTTAAAATAATCAACATTTCAGCAACCTAACCAGTGGTAATGTCATTTAACCTGATCCATGTATGCATGAAAGAATTAACAAAAATTCAATTACTAGAAACATACTTGGTTTCATTGATGATATGGTTATCTAAACGCAACTCAAAACCCTTGGTAGTTGTGTTCTTTAGCTTCTCGAGACTTACCCTTCTTTACATGCCACAATCTTGGTTTTAATCATTTGATGTCTTTACAGGTGAGTAATCCAACGCAAGGTAGAGTGTTATGAAAGAAACTGCATGCTCGAGGTGGTGCCAAGTGCGTGCGCTATTTTCCACCATCATTAATTTCTTTAGCTATGCATTAATTACACTGAATAAATGTGCCATCATGGCGGACTAGGGTTCAAATCATGAACTCTTTGGTTTCTATGTAAGGACCCATCATTGGAGAAGAAATCAGCGCAGGTGGTTGATGTGATATAATTACATGTCACATTGATTCTTATGAGGAAAAAGGTCTTAGAGGTAATGTCACTTTTTGATACTTAATGTTGTCAATTAGGATTGAACCCTTAGCCAAAATAAACTTAACTATCCTATTGAAACATGGAAACACTCTTAGATTGTGGGTAATATATGGTAAGGGTGAATCTCCAGAGCAGGTTGGTTCCCCTAGAAAATCACCTAATCTAAAAAAAATTCTGAGGAAAGGGTTAGGAGGAAAACTGCAAATGAAATCCTAAAACCGAAGGATGATTCACCAGAATTCTAAACTTGACTTTGATGATTCTACTCACAAACAACTTCTCAAAAATTCAACTCTCACAATCTCACCTAAAACATACAACCCAATAGTAATTTGTATGAAGGTTCACAAAATTGAACACAAAATACAACCTGAATCATATGAAACTCTTGCACAGAGTTTACAATAGCAAGACATAAAAAGGATTCAGTATTTTAAATCATAATGAACATCAAATTATTACTGCAAATATGAGACAATAATTGAGAAGGAAAACTCTGCTATTTATTAAAATTGAAGGATTATCAACATCAAAATTTATATGCAAAAATGTTTACAAACTCTTTAAGATGAGCAAGAGAGAAAGAAACAATAATCTGAACTGAGAAAAATTAATTTTTTCTCCAACTTATAGCTCCCAAATGTCTTCAATAATGAGAATAGAAAAATCCAATTCAACTGCATCTTTGAATGGAAACTTCTATGTCATTTTTGAGCTCCAAAGAAAAGCCTCCAAAATAGTGCCCAAAATTGATCCAACCTGACTGAAATACATGGCAACTTTCTATCCCAAATAGGTCGATCCAAAAGACTCACAAAATCAAGCTCAAACTGACTGAAAACTAATATAGAAGGTCTAGTTTGACTGATTTTTTCCAATTTTTCCCAAGTGAACTCAAATTCAAATAGGGAAGCTTCTATCCACTGTTAACTCCTATTTACTACATTTAATTGACAATTATTAAGGTAATTTATAAAAAATATTGCTTTAAATAATGTCTAACAATGTTGCAGTTTCCAAATTCACAACTTAGGAAGGTAAGTCAATTTGAGCCTTGCCCTTATTTTTGCAAAAAGAAAAACAAGGCTTATATGACTCAGTTTATGCAAAAGAAAGGTTTTTATGGTTTTGAATATATCCTGCAAAATGTGAAAATATTCTAATATGGGCTTTTGATTTTCTTTAAAAATCAGAAAAATAATATCTTAAAGGCACCTAAAGCCTAAGATTGCAAAATGCACAAGGGTTTCCAAATAATACCATAAGGTATTAACTAAGGAAATAATTTTAAAATAAAATCAAAAATACCCATATGGATCAACCAAAACAATTAGGGCACCTTGAAACCCTAATCATAAAACCGATGAGCCCTAAACTTTAGCACTCATTTCACTTGGTTTTTTTGACCTCTCTTGATCTACATATGCCACCACCATTAGGGTTTCGATAGCTTGAATCTGCACTTTTCTTGCTATTTTGGAGAGATCCCATGGAGTTTTTGGTAGAAACTGAGTGGGTAAGTGTTCTTTGTTACTAGTTTGAACAACAACCTACATTTTGAAAGCATCTTTTGGTTCTTAAGCCATGACATCTTCCATTATTTTTGATGTATTTTTTATTGCTTTCATTTGTTGAAACTTTCCTTCACCTTGAGGCTGATACTTGAAGAATTTTTGAGGATTATTACCAAGGCTTTTGGACGCATTTTCCATCAAGTAACTCTTCCCATTCAAGCTTTGTATTCTATATTAATTTATGCAAGATATATACTCGATTTGAGCTCATTTTAGTGCAAGACAATGAAAATATTTGCATTTTTTATGCAAATTCTTAATATATTCTATCACTTCTACAGAATGAAAAAAATTTGCAATCTTAGTGCCACCATTTTTTAGGGTTTTCAGTATATTTTAGCTGTGACCTCTAGCAGATTCATAAGATTGTAGGCTTTCCTTTATGTATTTTTTGAAAGAACTATTATGGAGTCATGAGTGTTTCTAGATTTTTTAAGGAAAACTTCTTTGTTTTCTAAAAAACCAAAATTTGTATGAAGCCTGCAACTGTATATTTCCTTATGTTGTTGAATCTTGACTTCTTGAGAAGGTATCATGCTCCACTTCAATATAAAATCAGGCTCTTCGCATATTTAGTCATTTTCTTGCATAAACATTGTGTATGGACTTGATCTCCATATTCATGGCTCTATGGTTTTGAACATTTTTTTTCCCTCATATGAACTATACATAGTTGTAAATGCTCGGTTATATTCTCCATCTTCTTGATCAAGAAAATCATAGCCATACATAACTCATTTTGTGTCTTCCCTCAAACTTTTTCCACTGTTTCTTCTTTGTATGCCACCACAATTATCTTCAGGTAGCTAAAGATAGCTCTTCAAAAATCCTCTTTGTTGCATATCTTAGACCACACTCTAATAAGGGCATTGTCTTTTATGCTTCTAGAGTGTGAGTTCCTTCCTCCTACTATAGAAATAAGCTCAATTTGAGCTCATTGATTGTGAACAAAAAGAGTGAATATTTCTCTTTTGAATGCATCTAGGTTCCATCATTTTTTGTAAAGTAAATGAAATTCTTGCATTCCACCAATGATTACACTATGCCATTTAGAACTTTGAAAACCCACACAATTCAATGGACTGCCCCTTTGTTTTAGAAGGCTTGATAGTTTTCTTGTGTAATGATTGCAAGATATCTAATGAATGTGCAGTGAATGTTAATGACAATCTATCTTTTGAATAAGACCCCCTCACTGCATTACCTATCTTGACCCTCCAACCATGGCATCTTTGTCTTATCAAAGGTTCCATTTTTCCTTGTCCTTATACTTGTACACTTCCAATACTGCTTTTAACTCATTCAAGCCGTGATAAAGCCCATAATTGTTGCTCCATTCTGATAATTTCCTATGTGAGGCACTTAAGTAACTATGCACGTAGTGTATGTTCCACATTGACACTCCATGGATAGTGCATTCCTTGTTGTCCTACTTTATGCAAGCACTATTTACCATTGTATTCTTATTTATAATGGTTGTACCTTCACTATTTATGCAAAAAACATGATATGCAACACCAATGATAATAGTATTATGAAAACACACACTCACAGTATGAAACATTGCTTGCAAACAAAAAAAAAAAAATCAATAAAAGATGATGCATTTGAATTCAACTCTGCATAATTATTAAGCATTCAAATGGGCCATTGTTTATTTTCTATTCCCAGCTTCTTTGATAGTCACTTAATGAAATACTCCTTCAATTGAGATGTTTCTTTTTGAGCATTGTGAATGTGTTTCCTATCTCATTTCCCCATTTTAGAATTAGGGGTAGCATGTTGGGCTCAACCCTTATGGGAGCCCATTTTTGTACCACATGCTATGATGTCTTCATAAATGTATCAACAACATGATTTCACCTATACCTACACAGTGAACAAACATGTTAGATAAAAACAATGAAGCTCAATGCTTCTGTGATGTTTTACTTTTAGGCTCTCTTGCATACAAATGTTTGTTGATCTAAGGCATCATAGGCAATGTACTATATTTTTTCTAGTAGAGCACATAGGAAGACTCATATTCGAAGCTTTAACAGATTTTCCCATCATGATGCAGGTTCATTCAATATCGGGAACAAGGAGGAGCAAGCAACAACGAGGATCAACTAAAGACCCAAATCAGGCAATGATGGATATGTTCCTCTTATATGCTTCATTCCTTTTCTTTATCTTCAGTTGTATAGTGCATTCTTTATAATGTATTGGTTTAGATATTCCACGGCTTGTGTGGGACAATTGATCTCTCTTTTCTTTCCAATGAATATGAAAAACAACATTTTTTGCAATCTAGTACAATTTTGTATATATCTCTTTTGCAAAATGTATGCAACATTGTGAAATGAATAAATCATTACAAAATTGATTGAAAGCAATATATTATAATTCATGTATCCTCTTTTATGCTGCAAAGTTGAATGCTTTATGGATTCTTTCTTTTGTTGACACACATTGCACCATGACAACTGAAATTTTCTTTTAAACTTCAATCTATGCAATAATTAAGCAAAGCATAAATGAATTGAAAACTTTTCACCTTAAAATGAACATAAACTATTTCATCTCTTCCAATTTGAGCTATAGGTGAAAGATTAGCAACATTTCTAGTGATTTCTACTAAATACTTGTCTGCTAAGCATAAATACCAATTGCCTTAAACATTACATTGGATGCGGAGTCAAATCTTCCCCTCTCATACTCATAGACTCGTGAAACTGAACTACAAACTACTCCAAACAGTAGCAGAAAATAAAACTAAACCAAACTGAAATCAAACTAAAAGGCCCTAGTGGCCAGCAAACATGTGCAACAACACTTAGGGAAAGAAAATAACTGAAATGAAATATGCTTCAAGCACTTATTAGCATAAAATACTAAATCTAACCTACACTAATCAGTGAAAATGGAACTTAGACAAATCCATTTACTTTTTTTGAAAAATAACTCCCTCTTCTAACCAAATGAGGATGCTTTGCATGCTTATAAACTGGAAATAAGAGCTGAAAACCAAGAATACTCCCCACACATTATTGTACTATAGCCTAGAGATTACAACCAAAGGCACAAATCTTGTGAATATGATCAAACATGCCTCTAGTTTTTTGTGAACGGGTAAGTTGGATCTACTACTCCTTAGATCCAATCTCATTCTTAGGTGTGTTGATAGTTTGTTGCATCTCATTGGAACTCTTGTTGGAAAAATCCCTAATAGGGCATCCTCTTGAAAGGATGAAATCTGAACTCTCATTACCGATTCTTTGTTGGTTACCTACTGTTTCAATCTCATTTTCCTAGTTGAGATCATTTGAAAACATGTCACCCAACCTTGCACAAAACTCATCAATTATATTAGCATATAAATATTCATAAAACCCATCATGATTCATAATAGGCTCTAGGGTATCCTCCTGATTGATTTCTTAAGAACTTGGAAAGATATCAAGACCCATACCTTGAGAAGTAGTCATGCTTTCACTGAACTTGAACAATGTTTGCATGTACCTCAACTTCATGACTATTCAAATTAAGGATGCTCTCATTTGTGTGCTCACTAACCAGCCCCCTATCTAAATGGCTTCCATCATTTTTCTTCTCATAACTTGATAACTCCATTATTTCACATTCATTCTCTTCATCACTACTAATAAATAAAGGAAGCTCTTCAAACAATTCAGTCAAACCTTAAGTTTGGACATCCCCTTTTACCTCCTCAAGTTGTTGCTCCACACTTTTTCCTTCGAAAGAGGACCATTTGACATCTAAGTTTGAAACAAAAGTCTCAAGGTCATCCCAAAACATGTCTTCTTCATTCTCATTTTAAGTTTTCTATGAAAGGAGACTATTTGTTACCTTGTTACAGCCCTCTTGTGGTATCAAAACATCAATGCTTTGAACCTCTTCATGTTGTAATAGAGCTAGAATGGATGCAATTTGAGATATGCACTCTTTGTCATCCACAAAATGTAGTAATTCATCAAATAAATTAGTCAAAACTTGAGGAACATCGGCCATTTTTTGATCCAGAATTTGTTGTCCCTCAACTACAACCTCCTCTATCTCTACAACCAGTTGTTCCTAACCTTCTAGATCTTCCTCATCATTGTACCATCTAGATACCTCAAAATAATTATCAATATCCTATTTTTCAAAGTGATCTTTTGAGATAAATACTGAAACTTTTTCATCCTCTTCAACAAAACTAGGAAGTTCATCAGTAAAAACAAACAAAGATTCATCTTGTGCAATCTTTTCTTGTTCAATATTTTGCTCCTCTAAATGGTAAACTTTCAAAGCTAAATGAAATGGATTTATAAAAAAAAATGGGTCCATCCTTACAAAGGTGAATAGTGAGAGGATAATCAGATTCGTCTGGTGGAGAAACTTGGGGGGCTTCTTGGATTTCTTGCAAGGGAGAATGTTGCTCAAGGGGCTATTTCGAAACTATACTAGGTTGAATATGATCATTTTCTTCCACTTGTAAGGGATGAAGGCTTCTGAAACTTGGTATTTCAAGATTGAGAGGCTGGTTTGGCGAGTTAAAGACCTTATCCTATCTAAAACTTGTAATCTCAACTTTAGAAGTATAAAGGGGTTCACTTTGTCTAAAACTTAGGAATTTATAATTGTGAACCTCTTCTTGAACAAGCTGATTTGGAACTACAGGAGTTTCTTGGATTTCATGCATTTTTGCTTGAGCAAACATGAGCTCCATCTACTCCTCATTTGCAACTAACTCTCTTTCAAGGTTCTCCTCAAATTGTATTCTTTGTACCGCCAATTCTTTCTCATGAAGATAGGCCTGATAAGCCATCTCTTCCTATTGCTAATTATATTCATGTTGCCTCTTGAATGCTTGCAATATCCTCATTTTCATGCTCTTGGAGCTAGTTTTGATTATATTAAGGCTGATATGGAGGCTAAGCAAGGGTGGGTGGGTGGTAATTATATTGTGCATGTTGGATTCTTTGCAAATCAATGGAATTGGGAGTAAAACCAACATAATTCAATCAGCTTGACAAGACTAGAAAGAGGGTATATGAGTAGGATTTTCATGATATGGTGGATGATATTCATATTGACTATAAAAATTTGATGTCTTTACTCATGTAAAAGCTAGAAAATGGAGTGAATAAATGATTTTTGTAACATACCAGCACTTAGGTCTGCATGCAAAATCAGAGAATGGAGTCGCTAGGTATATATCTTAAAACCTCCAAAGGCTAGAAAACACTGCTACATATACCAAACAGTAGCTTACAATTCAAAAAATACTCCAAAAATAAGTTTAGGAGTCCCACTGGGTGTGCCAAAAACTGTTGTCAATCAGGATTGCACCCTTAGCCAAGATAAACTTAACTATCCTGTTGAAACATAGAAACACTCCCAGGTTATGGGTAATCTATGGTGAGAGTGAATCTCTAGAGTGGGTTAGTTCCCCTATCAAATCACCTAATCTAAAAGACTTTTTGAGGAAAGGGTTAGGAGGAAAACTGAAAATGAAATCCTAAAACCTAAGGATGATTCACCAGAGTTTTAAACTTGACTTTGATGATTCTACTCACAAACAACTTCTCAAAACTTCAACTCTCACAATCTCACCTAAAACATACAACCCAATAGTAATTTGTATGAATATTCACAAAAATGAACACAAAATACAACTTGAATCATATGAAACTCTTGCACACAAGTTTACAATAACAAGACATAAAAAGGATTCAGTATTTCGAATCACAATGAACATCAAATTATTACTACAAATATGAGACAAGAAATGAGAAGGAAAGCTCTGTTGTTTATTAAAACTGAAGGAGTATCAACATTAAAATATGAGTGCAAAAATGCTTGCAAACTCTCTGAAATGAGCAAGAGAGAAAGAAACAATAATCTAAACTGAGAAAAAATAAATTTTTCTCTAATTTATAGCTCCCAAATTTCTTCAATAATGAGAATAAAAAAATTCAACTAAACTGCATCTCTGAATAGCAACTTTTATGTCATTTTTCAGCTCTAAAGAAAAGCCTCCAAATAGTGCCCAAAACTAATCCAAATTGACTGAAAAAGATGGAAACTTTCTATACACATTAGGTCGATCCAAAAGACTCACAAAATTAGGCTCAAACTGACTGAAAATTGAAATAGAAGGTCCAGTTTGCTGATTTTTTCCAATTTAGCCCAAGTGAACTCAAATTCAAATAGGGAAGCTTATATCCACAGTTAACTCATGTTTACTACATTTAATTGACAATTATTAAAGAAATTTATAAAAATATTGCTTTAAATAATGTCTTACAATGTTGCATTTTTCAAATTCACAACTTAGGAAGGCAAGTCGATTTGAGCTTTGCCCTAATTTTTGCAAAAGGAAAAACAAGGCTTATATGACTCAATTTATGCAAAAGAAAGGCCTTTATGGGTATGTGCAAGATCATGATGGGCCAAAAAGTGGTGATATGATGGGTATGTGTAGGGTATGTGGCTGACGACTTTTTTTTAACCCAAAATTGATGAAACGAAAAGAGTTTTTAAATGATATTCTCAACTTTCCACCAATATAAATTATTCTTTATTTTACTTTGACTTTAATAAATTATTATTATTCATTTTCTATTTAAATTACGACTAAAGTCTTGATTGATAGGCTAATTGAAAAAAATCTATAGCTTTCAAATAGTATCACATTTTTTGAATCTAAAACATATGTCACATTCTATGCCTCACATACTATAGGATTAAAAAAACAAGAAATGTATTTCATGAAGTTTTTACCAAGTTAAGGTGGTCAGACATACGAGTTTTTATATTTTTTAAAATTTGCAATAAAAATTCATAATTAATTATTTTCTTGGAAAAAATTACAAAAAATATGCATCACATCGGGACATGAGTTCTCTACTTATATCTAAAATATTATAAAAAAATATTATCATTTTATTGTGGTTAGGGTGTTCGTGGACACCTACTTCTTATTTTTCCCTAAAATTTAAGTACTACTACATTGAAATTTCAAATTTTCACCAAATAGATTTTTTTAAAAACCTAGTAGTTTATAAACTACATTCAATTTTCTACAGATTCTATTCTTACATACTTTTGAAATAATATAGATAACTTATTCAATTTTTTACGTCAAGTTGCCTAACTCTGATTTTTCTAAATTTTTTGCCACTTAAGGGAATGTTTTTCTCCATGATGATCCTGCACATACCCTTATGGTTTTGAATATATCCTGCAAAAATGTGAAAATATTCTAGTATGGGCTTTTGATTTTTTTTTTAAATTAGAAAAATAATATCTTTAAGGAACCTAAAGCCTAAGATTGAAAAATGCATAAGGGTTTCCAAATAATACCATAAGTTATTAACTAAGGAAAGCATTTTAAAATAAAATCAAAAATACCCATATGGGTTGACCAAAACAATTAGGGCACCTTGAAACCCTAATCACAAAATCAATGAGCCCTAAACTTTAGCACTCACTTCACTTGGTTTTTACGACCTCTCTTGCTCTGCATATGCTGCCACCATTAGGATTTTTATAGTTTGAATCTATACTCTTGTTGTTTTAGAGAGATCCATTAGAGTTTTTGCATAAACTAAGTGGGTAAGTGTTCTTTGTTATGAATCTGAACATCGACCTACATTTTGAAAGCATCTTTTGGTTCTTAAGCCACAACCTCTTCATTATTTCTAATGTATTTTTTCATGCTTTCATCTGTTGGCACTTTCCTTCACCTTGCGACCGATAATTGAAGAATTTATGAAGATTATTACCAAGGATTTTGGGCACATTTTCCAATAGGTAACTCTTACCATTTGAGCTATGTATTCTATCTTAATTTCTGCAAGATATATACTCAATTTGAGCTCGTTTTAGTGAAATCCAATGAAAGTATTTATGTTTTTTATGCAAAGTCTTGATAGATTCTATCATTTCTATAGAATGAAAAACTTTTACATTCTTAGTGCCACCATTTTTTAGGGTTTTTAGTATATTTTAGCCGAGACCTCTAGCAAATTCATGAGATTGTAGGCTTTCCTTTCTATATTTTGTGAAAGAACTATTATGGAGTTGTGAGTGTTTCTGGATTTTTGAAGGCGAGCTTCTTTTTTTTCTAAAAAACTAAAATTTGTATGAAGCCCGCAATTATATATTTCCTTATGCTATTGAATCTTGACTTCTTGAGAAGTTATCATGTTCCACTTTGATATAAAATCAGGCTCTTCGCGTATGCAATTATTTTCTTGCATAATCATTGTGTATGGACTTGATCTCAATATTCGTGGCTTTGTGGTTTCAAATAGTTTTTTTCCCTCATATGATTTGTACACAGTTGTATATGCTCTTTTATATTCTCCATCTTCTTGATCAAGACAATCACGACCATACATAACTCATTTTGTGTCTTCCCTCAAACTTTGTCCACTGCTTTTTCTTTGTATTCTGCCACAATTATCTTTAGGTAGCTAAAGATAGCTCTTCGAAAATCATCTTTACTACATATCTTAGACTACACTCTGATAAGGTATTTTTCTTTTATGCTTCTAGAGTGCAAGTTCCTTCCTCCTACTGCAGAAATAAGCTTAGATTGATCTCATTTATTGTGTAGAAAAATAGGGAATGTTTCTCTTTTGAATGCATCTAGGTTCCATCATTTTCTGTAAAGTAAATGAATTTTTTGCATTCCACCAATGATTACACTATATCATGTAGAACTTTGAAAACCTGCACAAGTCAATGGAATGCCCCTTTGTTTTAGAAGGCTTGATAGCTACTCGTGCAATGATTGCTAGATATCTAATGATTATGCAGTGAATGTTAATGACAATCTATCTTCTGAATGAGACCCCTCATTGCATTGCCTATCTTGACCTTCCAACCATGGCATCTATGTCTTGTCAAAGGTTGAAGTTATCCTTGTCCTTATACTTGTACACTTCCAATACTCCTTTTAGCTCCTTCAAGCCTTGACAAAACCCAAAATTGTTGTTCCATTATGATAATTTCTTGTGTGAGGCACTTAAGTAACTATGCATGTAGTGTATGTTCCACATTGACAGTCCATGGATAAAGAATTCCTTGTTGTCCCACTTTATGCAAGCACTATTACCATTGCATTCTTGTTTCTAATGGTTGTGTTGTGCAGTTTTTGCACACACGCCCCACTTGGAGTGGGGGACCCCCTTTCTTTTTTGTGTCTTTGACCTTTGATTTTATTGGATTTATCATTTTGGGGTCTTGACATGTTGGTTTTGCTGGCTTCGCCCTCGCCTTGGGGTTGCAATTGATTGAAATTGGGTTTTTGGCCAAGTCCGGGTTTTCACCTGGATCCGGGATTCTCCGCCTCCGGCGGATTTCTCCGGCCCCGATTTTTTGTCCGTCTCTTGCCGAATTCTCCGATTCCGGGTTTTTTCCTAACTTCGAGATTTTCCGGTCCAGTCGGATTTTCCCGGATTCCGTCAAAATCCCGATCTTCCTGATTTCCCCGGTTCCTGCATTTCCGCGGAATCCGTGTCTCCGCGCATTCTGGGATTCTCCGAAATTCCACTTGGGGCACGGGTTTCCGGACTTGTCAGAAACATCTTTTCGCGCATTAATGGCTGAGGTATCTTGGTTCAGACGGGTATAAGGGCGAATTTGGGGCATGTTCTCATTCATTCCAACTTCGATTGCTTCCTTGTTTTCTGCTCTGGCGATTCAGAACTTCCGTTTGAGCTTTGAGGTTTGATCTTGGTTTGTTTGCGCGTGGATTGCTTGAGTGTTGCTGCCAGTATCTCGTTGCTTGGACGTGTTGTCACGTGGATTGATTTTCTAAGCTCGATTTCTGCTCGTCTTGATCCATGGTATGTATTCGTCGCCCTTCCGTTAGCTTGCATGGTGATTTGGGGTTTTCTTGTACTGGGCATTATTGAATTTCGGGGTCGGCTCATGTTTTGACTTTGGGTGTCGTATTTATTCAGTCGGTTTGATCCGTTTTTTTTACTTGAAGCCCATCTCTCGTCTTGATTGCATATTTACACTTTAGATGGAATTCTGGGTCATGTTGCTTAATTGTTTTGGGTGCGGGATGTGTTACCATGCGAATTTAGGGTTTTCTTGGCGTTTCGGTTAAAGCGATGATTTGATCTTGTGTTTGAATGACTTTCACCTCGTTTTATGTTGGCTTCCCCGTCCTGTGAGGATTAGAGGGATTTTAGGTAAATCCCGAACTGATATTTTAACCCTAAAAGCTTGCTCTGGTTTTAATGGCGGATATGTGGTTGTTCGATTTAGGGCATCGTCATTTTAGTATGGGATCCTTCCTTTGAGTGCTTCTGAGTGTTGGACCCTCTTTGCATATTCGAGTCTGGTGATTGTCGTCGGTTTTGGGTTCATTCGACCTTTGATATTGAGGATCTTGTGGTCGCTCCTGTTTTGGTGCACGTTTTGCCATTTTTTGGGTTTCCAAGGCTGTCGCGGAATTTCTGGTCTCCCGGATTTTCCCGGTTTCCTTTTATTCCGCGGACAGGGTTAATTTCCGGTGCATTTGATGCCGTCCGCGAAATTCCGTCCCATTCGGATTTTTCCGGATTTCCTGTCTGATTGCATTCTGTTGTATATTTCGATGAGAGGATTGATGGAAAGTTTGATAATGCTTATTTCTTGATTGCCAAAGAGTAAAATTGATGATTTTCCTTTGATTTCCGAGCATATTAATGATTTACATGGCTAATAGTGCTTTGGTGGCAGGAGTCCGTCTGGGTCGGATTTCTCCGGAATTCCGCCCCGAATGTATTTTCCCGGATTATACGATTTTCCCGGATTATTTGATTTCTCCGGATCTCGGAAGATTGGCAATTGGCATTTGGTTTTAATGGATTTGTATGATGTATGCTAACCTTTTGGATGGATATGAGCTTAATAATTAAATTCTAATAATAATTCTTGGATGTGCAGGCTGAATCAAGCAAAGCTGCTGCTGGGAAGTCCAAAGGTGGTGCGGGGGCATCTGCAGTTTCCGAGACAGAAAAATTGAGATTAGACATGAGGAGTCAGGTCCCAGAGAGTAAGATATCCTCCGTGTGGGCAGATGTGTCTGATACCAACGTTGGTGCCTGGCGTTACGAAGAATTCAAACAGAGAACAGCTGAGAAGGACCAATCGGCATTGAGGCAAGGGATGATGAACTCAGGGTTGGTACACGTGGCAGGGTTCCCTCCAGCAGTCCAGTGTTACGAGCTGATTTTGGAGTGTGCTAGGCAGTACGCCTTTGACACACAGATGGTAGTTAGTACTGAGGGACGGGTGTTGGCAAATTTCAGTCCAGCCTCCATTGCCCGAGCTTTCAGCATGCCGGATCTCCCCTCGGTCTGCGCCCTAAACATTGACACTGCTCGCACGTATTATGAGAACGAGCCAGTTAAGGCTCAACAGCTTATCAACTCATGGCTTGAGAAGCCCAAGTCTCACCACTCTAAATTGCCCAAACAGTTGCACAGGGTGAAGTTCAGGCCAGATATTTATGATGCCATCACACTGTTGAGCAGGGTGGCCGGACTCAAAACTGTCGGGGTATTGGAAAGTTGGATGGTCCATGTGATCACCAAGAAAGGCCAAACGACTTCGGAAGATGAGCCTCCAGTTGTGGATGTAGAAAGCTCCGGAGGGGAGAAGACCAAAGTATACACCAGAAGATCCAGAACTCCGTCCCCAAAGGATGCTGCACAGCCAAAGGTTTCTTCTCCAATATCGCCAGCCACTGAACAGGACAAGCCTGTCTCTCCTCCACAGGGTGTAACAGAACCGGTAAATCCGGATGAGCAGGAAATCAGCGGAGAAGCAGAGCCGTTTGAGGAAGGGGCATTATTCAGTGAGGCTGCCGAGCTCGAGGTAGAGACAGAAGAAAGGCACACTTCTCCCTTGGTGCAGTACGAGGACTCTCCGGAGAGTGAGAAGGGCCGCGGATCTCCAGAACCAGAGAAAAGCATCCCCGCTGGAACTCCATCGCCGGTGCTTCCTGAGTTGCGATTTGAGGAGATGGACCAAGGTGAACAACCCCCAGAGAAAGATGATGACAAGGCAACAGAAGAGGGAGAAGTCGAGGTGGCAGTAGCAGAAGAGGAGAAAGCCACAGAGGACCCGGGGAAAACTGACACAGAAGGAATCCGGACGGACCCTGTAGCCCCGGACTGGTTAGAAAAAGAAATAGCAAGGAAGAAACAGGTGATAGTGGAGGACACTCCTCTCGACTGGGATGCAATGTTATCTCAGATTGGAAAGGGGAAAAAGAAGAAGGCTGCTAGGATAATTTCCCGGGTGGAAAGGGATGAGGTGCATAACCGTGTAGTCCACATCGCCACCCCTGTTGCAGATAAAACAAGAGAAGAGGTAGTAGGCCAGGATTACAGTGTCCAAACCATTAACCTTGGGCCAGCTTCCCTAGAACAAGACATTGAGGAATTCGAGGGGTCAAGTGCTGTGATTCTGGATAGATTGAAGAAGGAGACTCAGACAAAGAGAGAATTGAAAAGGGAAAATGAAAGGTTGAGGAAAAGCTTAGAAGAGGTCATGAAACCTCTACAGTCCCTCCATCCGTCCTCCTCTTCTACTCCCGGATTTCTGCCGAAGGAAACAATTTCTGGCATAGAGAAGATGAAGGCTTCCACACAAGCTGCCATAGACTGGTTAATGAGTGTTCGGACACAAGGGGATGAAGCTATTAAGGAGATCCTGTCTGTTGGCAAGGATGCAGTCCAAGGAAAAGAGCTGATGGAAAGCATCCTTTCTCAGGATATGAATGATGTCGATTCTTTGTTGCAGAAGACAAAGATTATTCTGGGGCATGGCAGGGAACAATTGGGCAAGGATGGAATTCTTCCCTCTTCCAGGTTGGATGAACCATGGGAATGGTTCGAAGCATTACAGATCAGGCAGGGAGCCCTGAAAAAGATAAAGAAACGAAGAAAAGCCATTGATGCCGACCTTACTGCAATCTATGATGGTTGCATTGCGTTTTTTGAAGTGATGACAGGGAGGAATAAGATGGCTCCCAAGTACCTGAGTTTGGATCAATTGAAGGAATGGTGGCATGAGGTTTATGCCCCAGATTCTGATGAGGTTGTCACTGGCCATATGCTTGATGATGCGGCTACATATTTGGCAATAATAGATAGATACCTGACCAGCAGAAAGGATTGGAAGGGGACCATTGAGCGGTCCAATGATGGGATTGAGTCAATTAAATGCCGGCTCAAAGTTTTGCCATTGCCACCCATTGCTGAGCTGGAGGGAGTTTTCTTGAAGGTCCAAGGGTCACCAGCGCGGAGAAAGGACAAGGGAAGCAGCGGTTAATGTTTATCTCGAGATTTGTGCTTCCCTATTATCATAGGGCATGCATTGGACCGGATTTCCTTGGGGATTGTGCCTTGGCCGACTTGGATGATGGCATTGAATGTGTGCCTTAGTTTGTTTCCTTGGCCGACCTGTTTTGGCAGTTTTTATTTTTTGTAAAATGTTTGGCTGGGCCGACATGTTCTGGGAAAAATTTGATAAATAGGCATTTTTGCCTTATTGTAAGGGAGTTCAGAAGATTTTGATAGTAGAGATTAGCAAGAGCAATAGTTAGAGTTTTAGAATTTCTTAGAGCAGATATCATATTCAGAACAGTTGAATTGTTGCAGCATTTGATGATTAATACAATTGGAGACATTGTGGTTTTCCTGGTGAAATCCTTTGTGTTACCTCATCTTGCATGGTTCTTTTGTTCTATCTTTTACGTTGCTTGAAGATCTAGGGTTTATTATTCAGAAATAAATTAGTTTAGTTGGATAAATGGTGTATGTGATTTCATATTTGGAATGTTGGTAGCTATCTTTGGTCTATACTCCCAGTAACTATCTGATTGTAGTAGGCTGGTGAAGTCAACCTGGACCATATATATTCAAATGTGCTTAAGTTCGGTTGTAGATGCAAGTCTATGATTTGAAAATTTATACTCCTCAGAAGATTGCACTGTTCTTGTAAAGATTGCCTTGTGGGTCGAACAGGAATTGGTTATTTGAGATAGGTCCATTCCAAATATATGTCATTTGCATTGCTTGTCTGTTCAGTAATTTAGATTTTATTACCTTCCCTGCATCCCTATCTTTTGCAATTTCTTTATTATTCGGTTAGATTTAGGATTCAAGATCATCATATTGTTAGATCTGGTAAATTGAAAAGGTTTAGTTTGCTTGTAGTAAGGTCCGATTGTGATTACCAGCAATTTCACATTTCATCTGAGTTGTTTTATGCATTGTTATGACCTAACACCCGAGAGACCTTGGGGTGATTTTCAGTAATTCATTATTGGAGATTACCTTTCAAGAGAGATAGGATTTTGTATTCTATCTGAGTTGTTGCTGTGCAGAAAACACCATCAACAGATTGGCGCTAGAAGGAGGGCCTGAATGAGCACACTGGATCGTTTCTTGAATGCCATCTCTCCAGAGAGATTTAGGAGAAATACCAGATCCACCACTAGAGAGGAAGATTTAGAGGAACTTATTTTTCCCAATAGGTCAAGAAGGACTAGAGGGAGAGGAGAATCATCATCGCCTGCTCCATCACCAACATCATCCACATCCTCATATAGGGGAATATCATCCTTACCTATCCCTTCACCAACATCGTCCATATCTTCTTACCCTGAGGTTGAAGCAATACCCGTTCCTGAAGAGGTTCCCCTTCAACAGTTCCAGCCTGCCGTTAACCAACCACAACCTCCACCCCCGCTTTTACCAATGGCTTTCCTTGCCAATAATCCGTCACCTTTGTCCTTCGGAGCTTATAATGTAATGCCTAAAAATCTTGAGCATTTCTGCTCGAAATTCCATGTAAATGACCCGAATAGAACTGCAGAAGAACACATAAGGATTTTCCAAACTTGCCTTAAAGATAGAGGAATTGTCCATGAAGATGTTGCTTGTAGGTTATTCCCTTACTCCCTGGGTGAAGAAGCTTTTTATTGGTACAACCATCTCCCTGCTGGCTCAATTCAGAACTGGGGTGACCTTGAAAAAACCTTTCTGCAAAAGTTCCGAATACCCATCAGTGCTAATGAGCTATACCTACAATTTATCAAAGTCAAGAGAGAAGTCAACGAACCCATAGCCAGTTTCAATAATAGATTCCATCGTGCGTTCACCAGATTGCAAGATCCATATGTCCTAGATGATGGTACTGCCCTGGGAGTATATTATGAAGCTCTGGATAGTCTAACGGCAACCTTTCTGAAATGGAGACCTAACCCTCCAGCTACCTTGACAGACGCTTACACGGAGGCTGTCAAGCTTAGCACAGACTTGAGACAGCACTTGACGGGGCCATTGCCTTCTCTGGGACCAGTCGCACACCCTAACCAGATTCAGGCAGTAAATCAGGCTCTCACCAATCATACCCCTATTATGAATCCAGTTCCTCAATTATCAATGGTACCACACCCTGGTCATCCTATGAATCAGGTTTCTCCTATGATGAACTTCCCTCAACAGCAGGTTAACCAGCCTATGTACCAGTCACAATCAAATAGCTTCCCGGCTTATCTGCAGAATTCGGAAGTGTTGCATCAATCTCTGGGATCCGCCCCAGTACCCGTCCCACCTCTGAGTAACCCAAACCAGCCTCCCTACCGAGACCCTAATAAGGAAAGAATTGACGAAATGGCTGAACAAATAAAGAAGCTAAATCTAGAGGTGACTTATTTGAGAAACCAGAATAGCCAATTGCAAGCTGCTCAAAAGGGAATGCAATCCAATCAGAACAGGGAGTTCTCACAAGGGCAGAATTTCGACAGGGGACAACGCAATGACAGAGGGTTTTGCAATGACAGAGGGTTTTACAATGACAGAGGGTATAACCAGGATAGAGGTTTCAACAACGATAGGAGGCAAAACTTTGATAGAGGCCAAGGAAGTGGGTCAGGATTTGACAAAAGGCCATCACAGGGACAGAACAGAACTTGGAATACAGGGCCTAATAATGGAGGAGTTCCTACTCCATTGGATCAGCCAGCCAATCAGATTGTTAATCAATCTGCCAACCAGCCAGTTAGTCAAGATAAACCTCCCACCGGGGTGTATCTCTCGGAAGCAGCCCTGTCAGGATGGTGTAGGCTTCACAAAACAAGTCAGCATTCAGAACTGGAATGTCCTGAGTTCCAGACTGCGGCTTCTATCTTTCAGTATGAGGTAGAGAATAATGTGAATGGGCAGGAGATTGTTCCTTCCAATTCATATGATTCCCCTGTGCTGGTGTTGAACCATGCTCCTTTTCCCACTAGTAATGAAAATGTACCAGAAGAACCTGATTTCCAGAAAGATGAAATTGATCAGATTTGTAATGGAGATGAAGTAGCTCAGCTGTTTAACGAAGGGGAGATGAACGACAATGGCCCCTTGGATCAGGAAGAAACCTATGTTGAAGAAGTTCAGATGTTTCAGAGACAGGGATTGAGGGATATGCCTCACAGACGCCCACAGCCTGGAGGGCCCTTCACCACTTCCATTCCCCCCAACAATTTCACTACTCCTCCAGATCCTAATGCAAGTAACAATCCATCTTATCCACAGGTGTCCAAGCAGTACCTTTCGAAAGATAGACAAGCTCGAGCAGAACCACAGAAGGAGAGGATTGTTCAAATAAGTAAGGAGAAGGTAGAGGAACCATCTAAAGAGGTTTCTACTGATATGAGTGAAGAACAGATGGCTTCGTACGTCGCAGAGGAATTCAAAAAATTAAAGGTAAACCTTTCTGCTTTTGAATTGTTGAGGTTTCCTGCAATTAGAAAGGCTGTCTTGGGTACTTATGATGCAAATTCAAAGACATTGGACAAATCTTCTGGGGAGCATGACAGCCAGACCTCTAGTTTTCAGCATGTGAACACACAAAGTCAGACACCGGATAGGACTAATCCCCCCCTGGAGATAGAGGAAAAGAAAAGGACAGAACTCAAGTGGCCCAGATGGATACCCAGCCCACTTTGTTTCAAGGAAAAACGGAGACTCCTCCATTTCTGATTTCTGTCAGAATTTTTGGTAAGAACCTCCATAATTGTCTGTTGGATTCTGGTGCTTCCACTAATGTGATGCCTCTTGGAGTTTGTAGGGCTCTGGGAATTACACCTGCTGATTCCCAGAAAAAGGTGACTCAGTTGGATAGGACCGAAGTAAGTGTGGTAGGGGAACTTAACATGATCCATATGCAGATCGCTTCTGATCCTAGAATCCAACAGGTTATTAACATTCAGGTAGCTGACATTCCTGATGCGTACGGTTTAATTTTAGGAAGAGATTTCACCAGGGCCCTGAATGGGTATGTGTCTACCGACCACTCTCACATGTGGCTTCCCTGGAAGGGAGTGCCCAATCAGATAAGGATTGAGAGGGAGCCTAGAATGAAGTACATGATAACAGAATACCAAAAGACTTCGACCGAGGTTCTCATATCAGAAGCTGGAATGGGAAACTACTTGCTATCCGCCCCATATGAAGAATCAGATGTAGAAGAGGTGCTGATGTTGCATACGATGCCAGTGGACGCTGAAATAGGGTCCAGTCTTGTTGAAGTCCTAACAGAATCAGTTGAGGAAGAAGAAGAATCTGAGGATAGACAGATCAGCTTACTGGACAATTTCCAGGATTTCATTAAGCAATGTGTCGAAAATCAAACTCACTTGGGAAGGAGGACAAGTTTTAAGGAGTTACTCTTGCCGAATTGGTGCAGAGTCCACAATGCTTCTCACTCAGAATTGGAGTGTTGCTTGTGTCAGACAGCAGTGAAAGAAGTGTACAAAAGCATGAATCCATCTCAGGAGGTTGGCACAGATGAACAGAGTCTGCAGGCAAAGTCTGAGAATCAGAAACCTGTTGTGGCTGTGAAAACCTCTATTACTGATAAACCAAAAGACAAAATGAAGAAGACCACCGCTGCGGAATACTGGACTCTCAAGTTTGATGGATCTAAGTCCAAGCAAGGGGCTGGAGCTGGATTTGAATTGATAAGTCCCAAAGGTAAGAGTTTCTTCGCAGCTCATAGACTCCAATTTCATTGTACAAATAATGTGGCTGAATATGAAGCTTTAATTCACGGACTCCTTATGGCACTCAAGAAAAAGGTCAAGGTCCTACAAGTTTTTGGTGACTCAGAATTAGTGGTCAAACAAGTAAGAAAGCAGTATGCCTGCCACGACAGGAGAATGACCAACTATAGGCATAGAGTGTGGGACCTCATTGAGGGGTTCGACGCTTTTAATATCCAATTGATCCCAAGGAAGAAGAATCAAACTGCTGATTCTCTAGCGCAAGCGGCCAGTACTTTGCAGCCCCTGTCTTTGTCAGGATTGAAGAAGTTTACTGTTGAATTAACTCCTGTCCCGTCAGTCCCTGACAATGTGACTAATTTTCAGGTGTTTGAGGATGATAAGCATATCCTTGACTTTATCACGAACACTGATGTTTTTGCTTCACGGATCATTGACGAAACAGAACCTCAGGAAGCAGAATTGGATCTGGAAGGTGTGCTAAACTTGAAGTCCAATACTATTCCAAGAGGAATGGTACAGCTGGAGAGGATTTTTGATATGGACAAAATCAGAGATCAGGAATAGGAATCTAAGAAAGAATCTATCAGTGGGCAGTGTGACACTCACAATGTAGGCACTGAAGATGATGTAAGGAATGTTTTCATTGGTAAGATTTGTACCCCTGAAGAAAGACAGGGAATAATTAGAGCCCTATACGACTTTCCAGACATAGTGGCCTGGGGTTATGAAGACTTGAAGACTTACGATACATCCATCATAACTCACACTATACCTCTCAAGCCAGGGGCTAAGCCTTTTAGACAGAGGCAGAGACCTATTAATGCGCTGTTGGAGCCACTCATACAAAAGGAAGTTCAGAAACTGCTCTCCGCTAGAATTATATTTCCTGTCAGGCATTCTACTTGGGTGGCAAACCTAGTGCCAGTTAGAAAAAAGAACGGTGAAATTAGGCTCTGTGTTGACTTCAGAAATTTGAACAGGTCATCTGAAAAGGATAACTATCCAGTTCCCTCGTTGGATGAAGTGTTGCAAGTGGTTAATGGATCGCAGATGATGTCCTTTCTGGACGGCTATTCAGGATATAATCAGGTGATGGTCCAGTATGAGGACAGACACAAGACTGCCTTTACGACCAAGTGGGGAACTTTCGCCTACAGGAGGATGCCATTCGGGCTTATCAATGCAGGAGCCACGTTTCAACGAGCTATGGATATCGCTTTCAAAGACATCATAGGAAAGTGCATTATCATTTACATGGATGATCTGACTGTTTTCTCCAAAAATAGAGGGGATCATATCTCAGATCTGCGTAAGGTGTTCCAAAAGTGCAGGGAATTCGGCATCTCTTTGAATCCCAAGAAGTGTATTTTCGGGGTCACAGAGGGCAAATTGTTAGGGCACGTAATATCAGAAAAGGGCATTGCTATAGATCCAGAGAGGGTGGAAGCCATCCTAAGAATTCAGCCGCCTGCTAGCAAGAAAGAGATGAAATCTTTCTTTGGTAAGATTAATTTTGTCAGAAAATTCATCACTGGATTTGCTGAGATTGTCAAGCCACTAAATGCCATGTTGAAACAAGATGCCAAGATCGAGTGGACCACAGAAGCGAAGCAGTCCTTTGCAGAGATTAAGAGAGCCATTGCTGATGCTCCAGTGTTGGTGAGTCCAGACTATAGTAAACTGTTCTATATTTATTCCTTTGCTTCAGACCACTCATGTGCTGGAATGCTGACACAAAAGTC
>VDFB02059617.1:0-14219 GCA_007258455.2 Sequoia sempervirens | reverse complement strand
AAAGTAACTCTATCTTACCAATTAACCATGCAGATAAACATAATGTCACATCCTTAAATGACTCTATTTTAAAAGTATAATTTCAACAATAAAAGCCCCCTTTAAAGAGTGTATTCTCAACAATAATTGACTCCCATCAAAAGTATAACCCCATCAATAAATGATCTCATTCAAAAGTATATTCTTCAACAATAAATGGATTCAATCAAAAGTATAATCTTCAACAATAAATGGTCTCAATCCAAAGTATAACCAACAATCAAAATTCAATCCGATCATATAGGTTAATCTAATCCTATGTGCTTTAACCAAAGATCAAATAAATAACCCAACCAAGTAGTTTAACCTCAACCTAGGGTTTCAATCAATAATCAAGTAAAGCTATGATCAGGTGATCACAAACTAATCATAAAACTTCTATATTCGGTATAATTTAGATAATCACATGTTCGTGCAATATTCCCTAAGTTTGTATATTTATCCAAAGGACATTATCAACTTGTGAGGGGTTGGTGCTTCTACACCCATAACCCTCTTCACAATATGGTTCACATATAAATTATCAACAAGGTTCACAACCTATCGATGATTGACTACTATGCCATTATTCATGATGTGGTGTCACTATCCTCATTAAGCACAAGGCTTTACCTATCTACATAAGCTTTCAATTCAAGATATCACTTCAATGTAAATATAGTCTACTTGACTAAATATAATTCCTAATAATAACTCAAATTCCAACATATAGAACATATTAATATACATATAAGTATAAATGCAAGCTAACCAGAAGGTCTCATGAAAACAAGATTCCATTGAGAAACAAACAAGATAAACCAAGCATCACTACATACATTTAAAACCATTTTTTCCATCATAGTAATCAAATCTATTTAATCTTTCCAAAATAATAGAAAAAGGTATAGATACTAGCATGCCTGTTTATTGCCCCAATTGATTAGACTCTTTCCTAGTATGAATCCTCAAGATCAATTGATTCCTCCTCCAAGATCCACTTGACTACCCTCTTCTAACTTCTCACTAAATTTCTCAATAATCACATATACGATATACCAAAATAACTCCCAACTCACAAGCTCTCTCACACACACAACAAAATAACATCAAGACAATAAGAATGATAAGTGTAGCATTTGGTAGAATGGAAAACTCTATTTATACTCATTTGTAAGCAACCGAAGGCTACAAAAAAGTAAGTGTTTATGCCACCTTTCTTCCTCATGCAATGACTCATTCACAGGTTTGCAACACATAATAATCTCATGGATGAGTCGACTAGTTTCTATGGACATCAAAAATCTTTTATTGAGTCAAATCTTATCAGAAGGAGGCTGCATATTTATGCATGGATTTCCTGTTTGCATTCTAAGTCTAGTGTGGCTATTTAGCCTTTGACTAAGTCTATGCATATTTAATAGTCTAATCTAGATATGGTGGGGGTTTATAAACTCCTTTTAGCTTTAGAATTCCTTCCATAAGTGCTTTATATGTGTTGCATTCAATTGTCTTAGCTTGTTGGATTTTACTCGAGCCAACCATCAGTCACCTATGTAGCTTCAAATATGGTTTCATGTTGGCTTTTCATTAAGCTCTCCATATATGTGACTTAACTATTCTATGTGCAACACCTTAAGTCTTTTTTTTGTTGATTAAACATATAATTTTTCTCTTCCAACATGGGTTTTGACCAAGTCTTACTTTTCCTTCATGCACAAATTTGTACATTAGCTACAACATCATCATATGAAAGAGCGCTTTAATTAATGCACTCAACATTTATTAATAGCACTTTTGTTATATACTTTGGTTGTGCTATATTTTTCCCAACACTATTTAAGTGCTTTATTCATATTAGCTATTGCACTATGCACTTTACATATAAGGAACATCATATATCTTATATATCTTATCATTATATATATATATATATATATGAACCTAAAAATATTGATATATATATATATATATTGAAATATATATATATTTACATTCAAAAAGTTATAAAATGTATTAGACGTAGGTTTAACCTTAATATATTCATATATCAAACTAACAATTATACATATAAACATTCAAGTTTCATTCAAGGAAACCCTAGAGATCTCAATCCAGGGATGGAATAAGGGAAAAATATTTGCATTAATGGTGTCCTAGGGTGTGATTAAAGACAATAAAGGGGTTCACCACCAAGCAAAGGCTTGGAAAGAAAGAGACGAATGCAATGTGAAAGCCTAACTATATAACATAGAATATGAAACTGAAATACAAAATAACAAACTAAGAATGAACAAATGTGCACCTGGAAGAAAGATGAGGTCAAAACAAGCTCCAAAACCCTAAAATTCTTCTATTTTAAGCTCACTGGGACTCATACACTAGTATGGGTGTTTTAGTCCCAAACCAGGGTTTTTGTACAAAAAATGGAATCTCATAGTAACTAATATGAATCTCCTAAAATATAGAAAAAGGTAGTACTAGGACTCATACACCACAAGTGGTGATTTAGTCCTAGTATTAGGTTGAAAGGTTGAATTTTTTTTCTTCTATGATTGGGAGATAGAATAACAATCTTCATTCTCTCTCAATCAAGGGAAACCCTGGAGATCTCACTCTAAAGTATGCAAAGGAGAAAGAGATCTTGAAATAGGGTTGTCCTAGGATTTGATTATAAGATAAAGAGGGGTTCACCACTAAGCTAGGGCTTGGAAAGACTAATGAAATGCAAGATCTAATTCTTAAACCTAATATGATGCAATACTTCACTAAATAACCTAGAAAGCATGTAAATCAAAATAGAAAGCTGAGAGATGAAAGGTGTGCACCTGGAAACTTGAAGAAGATTGGATGAAGGATTGAAATGATAAAAACACTAAAATTAAAGCTTTTTGGGACTCATACACTAGTCTAGGTGATTTAGTCCTAGATTAGGGTTTTGGGGAAGAAGTTGAAATCTGGAAGAGATATGATTGAAACTCTTGAAATCTAAAAAATTGACTAAATTGGGAATCATATGCTAGAAGTGGCATATCAATCTAGTTAGGGTTTTCTAGAAATTCAAATTTTGAATCTTCTCCTTAATTTCTTCTCTATCCTTTCCACTTTATTTTCGGATCCAAAACTCTAATTTGCAACCTGTAGATGTTCTCCTATGATCTTCAATGCAAGGTGACAACTTTGAACACTTGATAAATTTCTCCAAACTTTCTCTTCAATATTTCTTCAACCTAGGCCTACAAATCACACACTAAAGAGAGGGAATTTTTTTGCTTTGTTAGTGGAAAGGGGTTTTCCTTGGTCAAACCTCATTTGGTAATCAAACCTTGAAATGAAATGAAATAAGATGAAGGAATGATGAATGAACAAAATGTAATGTTGCAACTCACCAAACCCTAGCAATAAAGTGTTACAAACATGTATGAAGTACTGGCTCCAATGAATATAGATCTTGAATCTTGCTTGAATATGATAGACCTTGAATTGAATGCTAGCTTGAATCATGAAACCCTACATCACAATTGTTAGCTGAAAAATAAACATGATGCATGAAGACTTTGACATGATGCTTGAAATTGAATAATGCTCTAAAACACTTGATAATCAACCCTTGAATGCTCTTGTGAATTCAAATTTTCTATAAGAATGCTTATTCAACTTGCTAGGTGTAAAATGAGTGAAATAAACTTGTATTTATACCTATTTATGCCAAATTTCCCAAAATTACAACACTACAAACCAACATCAGATCTAGGAGGATAAAATCCTACAAATAATTTGAATTAAATTTAATTTTAGGCCACACGGGACTCATATGCCAGAAGTAGCATATGAGTCCCATTAGACATAATTATGGGACACATTTTCAAAAATGCTTATAAAGGTGTGAAATCCAAATTGAGGCCCAAAACCCTAGGTGGGAATCATATGCCTAGGGTAGTGTATGAGTCCCATATCACTAAATCTGGGCCACACAACATAAAAACACCCAAATTATGATTGCTTGTTGATTTTTTCCAAGATTATCCTCGAAAAGTTGCATTAAATGAGGCTCGTGGATGCAAAATAAGGCCAATTAAAGCATAAAGAAGCAAAATTATTTAATAAAACCATAGAAAAGTGTGAAAGTGGGTTACAACACTTTACAACACCCTAAATAAGGTATTATTAGGTTTATTTAGTTTATAAGGGCACAAGACCTAATGTGAGCGTGTTAAACACATTACAACACTAAGTCAAGGCATCATTAAGCTTAATTTTATAAGGAGGACCCAAACAAATGTGAAAATGTCATGAATTTTTTTTTTTAACACTACATTTAGCCCCCACCTTAGTGAGAGGAGGAACTCAAGTTTCAAACTCACACTAAAGTAGATGAATTCACATCAAGAGGGGTCAAAGTGCACCAATGCTGGTAGGATAAGATGCCAATGATCAAGAGGGGTGATCAAGCCCCCATGATCAAGATCCCATGGAAAACCAACATAAGAACAAAAAAAACACATGAAAATGATATAAAGAGCATCATCAAGGCACAAGCATACACTGCCAAAGACAAAAATAAAAGCAAAAAATAAACAAAAGGGGTGGATGAATCAAGCTTCGACTATTTGTCTAGCACGATGTGGATCAAATCTAGGTTGTTTTCTAAAAATACATGCTCACTTTGAGGAAAAAAAACTTTAGGATGTTTGATGGGTGAGTAATCCAAAGAGGTGAGACACATACACACATGGCTGGTATGCACTCACACACACATGCGAGTGCTTATGGGAAATTCATGCCTCAAATGGGCTTCCTGTCAAATCATACCAAAGTTTTACCTCCTAATAACTTTGATAAGGCACCATGACAACAATAAACTTTGAGCTTCATGAGGCAAGTAAAGCTTTGTATTCTTAGAACTAATGAACAAACAAGATGGCTCCACAGGCATGCAAGGTGGCCATATAACCAAAATTTTGTAAATGTAAAAATAGGGAACATTCAAAGGAGTCTTGCTTAATTCATGTAAGGTATTTAATTTAGGGAACATGTGCCTAATGTCTCCAAGAGAGGACCAATCAAAGAATAGAAGATTCACAACTTAGGGGATGCAGTGTGTCACATCAAGCCATTAAGAGGAATATAATATGCTAAGAGAGATCACACTCTTGAAGGACATCACACCCAATGTCATCCACAAAGTGAAAGAAACATCACATGAAGTAAGAAGACCACCATGAAATGAAAATACAAAAGAATAATGTCAATGCATGCCCCACTTTAAAGGAATTGCTAAACACCATGTTGTGAGTAATTACTTTAAAGTAGAAAATGATAAATGCTAACAATAAAGAGGAAATGAGAGCTAACTTGTAAAGCCCTATGCCAAGTCATATGTTTCCAAATGAAGCTACATCATGAAAAGGAAAATAGAGGGGTTTCCCCCAAAAAGAAACTCCAAACACACATAAGGGATCTATAGATTTGGGGTCAGTATGTTCTTGCCACAATGTTTTTAGAGAGTTCGCAACTGTCATCATTCCTCAAATACTCATAGAACTAGAAGAATGACACAAAGAGAGTGAAAAAAAAGAAAAACCTTTGAGGTCAACATGGAAGAGACATGAATGTATCGATGCCTTGCATCATCCCCAAAAGGAAAACACAAGACAAATGAAAAAGATACAAAAAAATAAAGGAAAAGCTTTTGGGTCAACATGGAAGAGACATGAATGTCTTGACGCCTTGCATCATCCCTAAAAGAAAAACACAAGACCAAAAATAAAAAATAAAAATAAAGGAAAAGCTTTTAGGTCAACATGGAAAAGACATGGATGTCTCGACGCCTTACATCATCCCCAAAAGGAAAACACAATCAAAAATGAAAAGATAAAGGAAAAGTTAAAAGATTTATGACATATAGAAGAATGAAGGTACAAATAGAGGAAATTCACAAAGATAGAGAGATACATCAAACAAAACATCACAGGGGATCACATTACGCACATGCAATCACACAAGAAAAACAAAATGCAGAAAGATTAGTAAGGTACATGCGGGTCAACCTATTAGCAAGTCATCCACATCCCAATTGTGTTCATCATATACAAAAGGTAGAAAACTAGCTAAAGGGACAATAGCAAGTGCCGAATTATGGCCATCACCAAGTTCAACACTATTCTTAGGGGAATTATCATTTAAGCTCATGGAAGAGGAAAACAATGTATTCAATTCATTATGCACCTGTTCATAAATCTTTGTAATTTCATCGTCATTATACCATAGAAAAATGGATCATTGACATTTTCATGTTCTTTTAGGTCTTTCTCCAATGATGTTTGACTTGTCTTTCTTTGATTTAATGTTGCAATGTAACTTATGCATTCACATTAGGTCCTAAATATTTAAAATATGACATCTTGTGAAGGTGTTGTGAAGTGTTGTAACACATTTCTACACTTTTCTAGACTCTTTTCATGATAATTCACCTAAAAATCACCTTTTCATCACTTATCAAGTCCTATTTTAAGGTGTTGTAAAGTCTTGTAACAATATTTCATGCTTTTCTAGGCTTGATTTCACTCTTTACACCTTTCTTATGCTTTATATGACCCATTTATGCACTCATAAGACTTAATTAAGTGTATTTTTGAATGCAAACCTGACAAATAACATTAAATGTGACTTAATTCCTGACACCCACTTACAAGCCCAAGGTGGGACCCATTTGCCATGGGTGGCGAATGAGTCCCTCTTAGCTCCAAATTCAAAATAATTCAAATTTTCTTTCAGGTTTTTATTTAAAAATATCTTATGTCAGCCTATGATGATGTATTATTGGGTTATTAGGGCATAAGTGTGTATAAATAAGTGTTTTTCTCCTCATTTTACATCTCCCAATCATCAAGTTCACTTGCATTCATCAATTAGCATTCAAACACTTTACATCATTTAATCAGCATTTATCAAGCATATTGGAGCAGCCATTGACATATCTTTAGATTTCTTCAACAAGGTGGTGGTGAGTTTAGGACATTTGCATGTTGTTTATTCATCATTCCTTGTTCATTTCATTTCATTTCTTTATTAAGGGTTTGATTACCAAAGTGGGATTTGACCAAGGAAAATCCCTATACTCTAATCCTTAACCATTTTTCCCCTTTTGCATGTGTGTTTGTAGAATTTTGTATCCAGATTTGTCAAGAAAATAGGTGTTGAAAGGTGGTCAACAAGTCAACAAAGTGTTTCAAGTCAACTAAACCCTATTTCAAGCTTGGAGACAACCTACAATCCATTTTCTGCAGATTTGACTTCGTCAACCCAACAAGAAGACAAGTGTAGATCTGGAGCTCCAAAATTGACCTTTGATCTCCCAGAATTTTGGAAGAGGAATGATTCACTATCAGTGGCCAATGAGTCCCACCTTAAGGCTGAAAAAGGTGATTTTGTTAGATTCTAGTTCCCAACAGTTGGAAACCTGTTTTAGGAGATTTTACCAGTAGGAGGATTGATTCACCATCAGTGGCGAATGAGTCCCACTGGTCATCAACAGTGATTTTTCCAGCATTCCAAAATCTTCTCAAATCTGTAATCTATTTCCAGGTGCACTCCTTTCAGTCTCTTTCATTTCTGAGTTTTGTGAATGTTTCTTGTTCATTCTTGTAAACCTCACTGTGTTTTCAAACATTGCATATTACATTAGTTTTGCATTAATAATCAATCAATTACATCATTTAGTTGCATCTACATCATTGCATGTAGTCTTAATTACATCACACAATCCTCTATTTGAGTGAACCATCACAATTTTGGGGTTTTATCTCTCTCCTTTTAGGTGAAAGATCCTAAGAGTGCAAGAGTACATAAAATAAACAAAATTGTTGGTTTAGTTGTCATCCAAGTTAATCACAACAGGATGTCGAATTCTAATTTCCAAAGAAGGGTTCAACTCTTGTTGTTGTTGCAATATAGGATCTTTTTGTTGTGGTGAGGGGAATTCATCATGCATTGCTTTAGTCAAGTTTGGATCTTGATTTTCTTTATTTATTTCCTCATTTAACTTTTGAGCAAGGGAATGACATCTACGTCTTCGTTCTATAGGACCTCTATTTATTTTAGTTCAATTTTCAAGTTGTGTTTGTGTAGGAGTTGGATGATCAACCATAGGTTTCTTCTCTTCCCTAAGGGAAGGAATGTAAGAAGACATGGAAAGTTGTTCAACCACTTTCTCTTTAACTTTGTAAACTTGTTTTATTCTAGGAGGCGTGATGGGATTTTTTTCATTATCTCTTGGTATTTTGTAGGAAATAGGAAAAGGTTCTATCTTAGGTTGGTATTGGTTGTTTGGAATGTCTTTAGGCTCAATCATGGTTTCATCAAGGATGGTAGGACTGATCATGGATTGAGGCATGTTTCAGAGGGATAATTTCGCTATGTATTTTTCCTTGAAGTTTTGGTAGGATTTGAAAAAGAAGTCTTCTTGAGGTTTAATAGGTTCCATAGGCTCAGTCCAAAAGAAGTTAAGGAAAATTTTCCATGGGAAGACAAAGGGAACTAAAACAACTATGGTGCATAGTGAAAATTTCATTGTCAAATGGAAACTTTAAGAATTTATGCACAACCAACAGAACTACTCCCATGGAGTGTAGCCATGAGTGACCAAGATTCACATAGAATTGATCTAACGTCGATATGATGGAGAATGAGAGATTTAACTTATTTTTGGTCCTACTTTTAAAGGTAAGGTGGTTGATCCATCGTAGGGCAGGAAAAACTGTTATGCATCTTTATCCATGCTTTCGATTTGTCATATGTTTCTTGATAAAGCTCATGTAGAAGTAAGAATTCCTCGGTGATCACATTCTCTCCACAAATGAAATTTATTAATATCCCATTAGTGGGCTTATCATAGATTCAAGAGGCTATGTAAAGAGGACCATCAGGTGCATGTTTAAGTATATCTTTAGAGGAGAAAGCAATGTCAAGATGCTTTTTAGTTTGGCCCTTATGATGTTGAATTTTGACCAATGCAACCAAACCATCAATTGGATTTTGTTCTTGTTGATCACTATCTTGTTTCATAGAAAAATAGGGGTCACCGAAATGAATCAACAAGATGATGAACCACTAACTTTTCTAGGGCATGAAACATACAATTATGAGGGCCAAAATATGCAAATAACAATCATAAACTAACCTTAACTATTATAGCAATGAAAATGGGAGTTTTGAGAGCTTGAAATGATGTGTACCTTGTAGAAAACTTGTTATTTTTAGGCCATAGAGGACTCATTCGCCTTTAGTGGTGAATGGGTCCCTATTAGGGTTCCAGAAACCAACTTCTAGGTTTTATTCCTCTCAGCCAACACTCCTAGATCCTAGGTTTTCACTGCTTCAATCCCTATTGAGGAATCATTCACATTTAGTGGTGAATAGGTCCTTTTAGGGTTTTGGAAAATTGACTTTTGGGTTTTGTACTTCAATTTCTGCACTCTCATTTCCTAGGTTTTTAGCTCCCAAAAGTCTGAAATAGATTTTGTAGCTTCAATTTTGTCTTCTTGCACTATGAAGGTCAACTTTGCAACTTGACAACTTTTGTAATTTTTCTCTAAACTTCTTCTCCACTTGATCTTCAACTTGTAAATCAATAAACACACACTCAAGAGGAGAAAAACTTGTTGATTGTTAGTGAATAGGGGTTTTCCTTGGTCAAAGGCAAACCCCTTTTAGGTAATTAAACCAAATAATGAAATAATGAAATTGAAGCATGAAACATGAAATAATGAAATGTTGATACCTTGAATGATGTCTTGTAATTAAAATTTGCAAACTAACATGAAGTAGCCATGAAGAATTTAGATCTTGATCTCAAATAGGATGTGAAACAATGCTTGCAAATAGATCTCCAATGCTACATCAACAATCTTAGCTCAACAACATGCTTGATGCACTATGCCTTTGACATGATGAAATGACCTTGAATTGCTACAATAAACTCTTGATAATCTACTTTGAAATGCCTTTGAAAATTCTCTATAATGCTCTTGTGAATGTACTCTTATGATAACTTGAACTTGCTAGGAGAAACAATGTGAATTAACCCCTTATTTATACTAAATGAAGAGATTAACCCAGAAATTCAAAAAATTCAAGCCAATGCCAGATCTAGAAAAAACATTATTAAATTCCCACTAGAATGAAATTCAAAAAGGGGGTCCTCATTAAGGGAGGATCCATTCACCACCTAGGGAAAATGGGTCTTGGCACTGTTTTCCAAGACCTTTCCTTTGGGGAATGAAAGAACACTAAAAACCCATTTGAAATATGTTGATAAAGGGGGGTCCTATAGATGGAGGACCCATTCACCACCTAGGGTGAATGGGTCCTAGCACAAATTTCTAGGACCTTGATTTTTCCCAATTAAATGTTATGTAATTTGAATTATGGGTGTTGGGATAGATCTTCGAGAGGTGTCACAAATAAGGCTTAAATTTGAATTAAAGCAAACAATTAACTCTAATTAACCACAATTAATTAATAGGACCCTAGATAAGTGTGAAAGTGTGTTACAACACTTAAATAAGGTACACATTAAGTTTATTTTATTAAAAGGGGGCCCAAGATCAATGTGAATGTGTTTCAACACATTACAACTTTAAACTTAGGAAAAATTAGGTTAATTCAATGACAATTATTCCCAAATCAAGTAAGGAAAAAGGATACTTTTTCTGTTACTACATATCCATAGGACTTTATTGAATTGTATCTATGTTCTCATCATTCGTGTCAACATTCATCACATTAGTCTTTGTAGTTTTACTAGCTTTAACAAATGAAATATTATGTTTCAGCATGGGGTTGGTAAATATTTACAAATTTTGGTTAGGGGGGGCAACAAACTTATTTCCTTGATCATTAACACCTCCAAAGGAAAGCCGACCAAAATCAATGAGGCCTTTCACAAGATGTTTAAGACACTTATAATGTTTCGTATTGTGTCCATTTTGTCAGTGATAATAGCAATAAGCGTTTGATCTAATGTTTGGAGGTAGAGGCTTGTTAGGATAGGGTGTTTTAACGAGAGGAAAGGTGATCATTTTTTGTTCTAAAAGTTGTGAGATTGTGTTATGAAGGGTATCAGGCAAGGGAGTGAATTTTCTTTTCGGATCCCCATAGTTAAACGATATCGTTGCTTTTATGACAACTACTTGGGTATTGAAATGTTGAGTTGTTCATTGAGGGGGATTTAGTTGGAGGTGTAGACACCTAAATTTGGCCACTTACATTTGGTAAAATTTATCCTTTTTCATCTAAATATCCTCTTATCTACATTAATTAAATAATATTACTATTATTTAATTAATACCCCTAAAGTCCTCTAAATCCCTAAGGTATTTAATTAATTAAATACTTTATCCCCCTTTATCATTTTCCTCTAAATTAAATAAATATGCCAATTTATTTAATTTAGTTTTCAAAATTTATTAGGATTAAATGTAAATATTTAATTCCCTCTCCCCTTTCTCTCTCCTTCCATAACATCCTCCATAATCTACACTTCATCCTAATCCTAATCCTAATCCCCACCTAACCTACCCATTTAACATGTGCACACACTTAATCCTTGATTAAGTGGGTCAACCCTCCCCCATCACATCAATCACATGGGTGTTGTCCCATCATGTTACTCTTATCCCTCTCAACTCATCTCATCTTGCTTCTTGGCACAATCTCATGAGTTGAGAGATCACCTCTCATCTCCACCATTGATCTCCATCATGCAATTTTGGCCATTCATCCAAAAATCCAAAAATATATTTATCCCAACACTTAGCCATTTTCATCTCTCACCCATTTTTCATTGGAGCATTGTTATGCTGTCGAAATTTCAAGTGAGAACACAACCCATCACACATCATAGGCACATCTAGTTTGAGATCCTTATCGCCCAATCTTGAGTGTTTTGCTTGTTTTTAGTATTTCGCTTGGTTTTCTTACATTTTTAGTAGATTAAAAACAATTGCACATAGGAGGAAACCTTTATTATTCTTCCTAACAGGTTGGTAATTATTTTGGTTTGTGGGCTCAGACTTCTCAGTTCAGCTAGAGGTGGATTTTGCATCACGACTACTAACCGAGTTTTGACAATCACAAAGGGAAGTACATAAGTGCATGACAAAGGGAAATTTTATCATGCTAAGATTATCTTGTATCTTTTCAAGTTCTCTAAGAAAATATTTTGAAGGTGAGGATCGAGAACATTTACATCAATTTGGGAATAAAGTGATTGATAGCGTGAAATAAAGTCAATAATCTTTTTTTCTTTTTCCTTACATCTCATCAAATCGACCAAGGTCATCTTAGGAGTGATATGCACTTGAAAAAGGTTTATAAATGCATCAAAAATTTAATTGAATGAACAAATTGAGTTGTCGGTAATGAAGAAAACCATTCTACGGTAGTATCCTTCAAGGATCTAGGGAAAAGTTTAGCCAATAGTTTGTGATCAAGAAAAAAGTCACTATATAAAGCCATGTAAGTGGAAACATGGTTAGAAGGATCTCCTTTCCCCCCATATTTCTTGAATCTAGGAACCTCTACACCTTGTGGCATTGGTGTTCGTAATATATCCAAGGACAAGGAACTAATTTGACATAATATGTGGGTGGGCCATTTTGATTTTGGTTGATAGTGGAAATTTGTTTTTGAAGGGATGAAATGGTTTGGAAAAGTTGGTTTATGAGAGGGTCATTGCTTGTATTGTGAGATTGAGGTGAATATGGTGGAGGTGTGTACGTGTTTGAAGGACAAGTTAATTGAATGCTTATGGGTGGTAAAGTGGTAGGAGATATGACATGTGATGCCACAAAGGTACTAGGGATGCTAGTGGAAATACCTCAGGGATCACATTACTAGTTGGTTGCATTGTTGTTGTAACTTGAGGGTTGGTATAGGAAGGAATAGAGGGAATTATTATAGTAAGAGGAAGAATTTGAATTCCTCCTTGGCTTGTGCCATTGTTCATAGGTAAAGGACAACTAGGGTTTGAGGTAAAGTGTTTTCCAAAGATTTGAACTATGTTACGAACAAGGTCAATTTTGTCTTCACTTTCAAGCATGTGATGAATGTTGTCTATGGTAGGGATGGCGGTAGTTGAAATGTTCTCAGTACTTATTTGATTTTGTAGGTTTGCTAAGTCTTCATGAATTTGGATTATGTTTTCTTGTGAAATAATAGCAACCATTGTTTCAACATGTGTCACACTACTTGAAGGTAAGGAATTGTTAAGCATACGATCCATACCTAGTGAAATAGTGTCAACACCAGAAGTGAAAGAGCTAGATAACCCAAGATCCATGACGATTGTACTATCACAGGATGACATGAGTCTTGAACTTCACCTCACTATAGTTTTAGCAATAGGACACTAAGTAGAAATGCTCATGCAAGGGATACTAAATGTAAGATAGATGTAGATGCAATTTAAGCTAAGTATAATGAAGTGAATATAACCAAAAATCTGTAAAATGAAACAGGAGCATAGAAACAAAGTTTTAAATTCTAGAAAATACAGTTTAAGATATGTACTAGGACTAAATCACCCAGAGGGGCATATGAGTCCTAGTGATAATTTTTTTTCAAAACTTTAAAAAAAATTTAAGTGATTTTTATGCTTTTTAGTTTGAATGATTTGTAACCTAAATGAAAATGTATATTTTAGATGATTTTCAATGATGCACTTGATGAAAAAATGCAACCTATATGTACTTTCACAAATGCAAGATTTAGAAACCCTAGAATTCCAATTAACTATTGCAAACCCTAATGAAAATTTAATGAAATCAAGATCTAGGATGATGATGCACTTGAAATCAGAATTATGATGTTCTAAATGAAAGTTCACCAAAATGAAAGGTTGAATTTTTTTGCTTCTATGCTTGGCATATAGAATAACAATCTTCACACTCATTCAAGGAAAACCCTAGAGATCTCAATCTAAAGTATGCAAAGGAAAAAGAGATCTTGAAATAGGGCTATCCTAGAATTTGATTATAAGCTGAGGGGTTCAACACCAAGCTATGGCTTGGAAAGAATAATGAAATGCATGACCTAATGCTTAAACCTAATATGATGCAATACTTCACTAAATAACCTAGAAAAGCATGCAAATCAAAACAAAAAGTTGAGAGATGAAAGGTGTGCACTTGGAAAATTGA